>JAJOZX010000083.1:1070000-1155000 GCA_023014485.1 Bathynomus jamesi
TTCTCAAACTTGGGTACATGAGGGAACATTAAGGGGTATGCGAAAGAGTCCTGAAAATATAACTTGAAAATCCCAAAAAATCCTGCGAAAGAATTCAAGGGGTACAGAAGAAAAAGTAGTTTGAGAACCGCTGAACTAGAGAATAAGTGGTCAGACCAATTCAAACTGTAGTGGTGTCAAGACTCAAACCTAGGTATTCACAACCTGAGTCCACTATCCAACAAACCAAGTCATGGGAACTTTTCTTTCACACTAAAGTTACAGTATAATTTCATTAGCAAAGCCACTAAAAAAGAAAGCTAATTTTTTTGTCCATTTTTTCTTAAATATTGGGCATGAGCAATTTTTTTTAATTAACATTAACATTTAAAGCTGCAATCCATTTAGTTTTCACAAGACAATAATGAAATAGGAAAACTTCACCTTTCAAGTTTAAAATAGGGCCTATGTTAATTTTAAAATATATATATATTCATCATTTTTTCTTCAGAAAATTTTGCTAAGTACTGTAGGCCTAGTTATCATAGCTCTACAGTATAAACGTGGGACCTGGCCACACACTAACTTGTAGCTAAAAGAATATTTGACCAAAAAATTTTCATAAACACTGGTTAGAAACTCAATGAATCATAAACTTTTAAAACTGAAGTATGGATGACTATCATTACATTTATCATAATAGGTATAAAAAAAAAAAAAAAAAAAAAAAAAAAAAAAAAAATTAAGTTTCCCCAACCAAGTACACAAATTACATATCAACATGAGTATTAATGGGAAAAAATTGAAAAAATAAAAACAAATTAGGCCCAGTATTACAGCTTTTACACCTGATTAAAAAAAGAAAAAATATATTTTTATTTTATTTTTTCAAAAATTTTTCCCTGCAACTGTACCTGCTAAGTTAAATTTTATTTATACTGTACATGCCTATTATGAACTTAGAATTTTCATGGTTTACGCTGTAGATACTGCGATATTAAGGAAAATCTTTACAATACATAATTCAGTAGCCAAGTCTGAGTTCTGACCACATCTGATTAACCCCTTAAGTGTTTATCTTGTACCAAACAATGTAAACTAACCATAGCCATCACGTATATGTAGAAAACACTCAAGGGGTTAATAATACAGTCAACCCTCCTCAAGCGTGACTTTGTCAAATATGATTTTGTGCACACACAACTGATAAAGTTACACCCCACCCTCACATACAGGGCAAGGCTGGGCATGTCACTTAACCCATTGGTTGAGTCATCTTCCACCTCCCTTGATTAAATTCCAATAGCTCCTTCACCAGACAGCACTCCTGGCTCCTCCGTGACTTCCAGGTATTTCACTCAAGTTACTCACCTCCCACCAGAATTAAACAATGAAGAAAATGAAGCAGCAGAGCCAGTCTCCTGCGAACAAACATCCAGCAAGTGAACCTCCGAGTTAGTCAGACAAGACTGGCTCACAATAATCTCCCACCCTCTTGTTTTTTTTTAGTTTTTCTTGGTTTTATTATTAGTTATTGCAATAATATAAGTGTACAGTACTTACATATTTATGTTTCCAGTACAACATTAAATTTTACCTCAGAACACTGCAATGTAACCCCTTATTTCCCAGTGACTCAAGGTATTGAGCAACACAATTTTGCCAAGCACGAGGGTTTGCTGGAACATAACCTTCACATTCAAGGAGGGTTGACTGTAATAAGAATTCAGTAGCCATTATATACTATATCTTATTACAAAAACTCTATTGAATTAGGTCTACTTATTAAACAAGACTCAGGAGAGGTATCATGGGCCCTGGTGCTACTTTTGACTCCAGGCCCCTTTACCCCCAATCAGCAGCACCTCTATCTTCCAGCCTGGGGCCTGGTGTTTTGACAGCTCATGCACCCCTCCCCCCCAGGCCCTGCTTATCACTAAACCTTAGCCCTAGTAAAATATTAATATCGCTATTCCTTTTATCAAACAAGAATGATGTACCATACCTGCAATAAATTTTTGTGTCAATAACTTGTTCACACAAAGCTTAAACAATATTTAAAACAATTCAAATATTTTGTTGAGAAACGATTCAGAAAAATAAGCTTGTGTATAAAGTATATATAAATTCTTCTGAAAAAATAAAGTCCATAGTAGTTAGTGTAATATATACAGATATAATCATCTTGATTATCTGAGATGGTGATTAGATGAGCTTATTGCGAGTGACTCTATAAGTGTCCAGAATTTACCATATTTGAGATGATCCAAGTGCTAAGGAACCAAGCAATTATTCTGTGTGTCCAACTTCAAAATGTATACTGCATTCAGATTGGCTCATTTTATTTCTCACTGTCACACTGCTTTGAGTCAGTTGCTTGTAGCTCCTCTTGCATATTGGCTGCCATTTTGTACTGTGGTATGTGGTGTGTGGAGTGTTATGTTTATTATTTTATTTTAAAATATAGTAATTATAGATAATCACAGCTCCGAAAAGAAAGTGTGTAGTTCTGTCACTGAAATAAAAGCCAACTGCTTCATACCAACTTAAGAAAGTTGAAATTGCAATGAAAACAGAAACAGAGATTGCTACAATTTCTTCAACTTCATGGTGAGTCCAGTACAAATCTTATTTTATTGCAATATGAATATGAAATTACTGAAACAAATACAGTATAGTATGAACAATACACTTGTACATATGTACACACTTTTTTATTTAAAAACAATTACTTACACATTTTATAAATTTTCATATGTATTTCATAATTTTCATATTTTATATTAAAAGGATCTATTAATACATAATATTGAAATAAATTTTAATAATTTTAATAAAATTCTTATCTTGCTTTATGTTTACTGTCTCAATTCATGCACTGTTTGAACAACCAAAATTAATACATACCAAGATGCCTCTGAAACCAATTAGCTACCTTGGATAATTGAGACTGGACTGTAAAACAATCATGAATATTTTAAAAGAAACACGAAGTTTAACCTAAAATGGGTGGAATATAAAGGTTTTCTTTCTGATGTCAGCAGTTCTCAATGTATGTGGCCAGTCTGAAAAACCTGTCCAGGGTTGTATTGACTCTTATACCTATGCTGCCAACTATAAATATGTTCAATCATCCTACACTGAGATGCCTACCAAAATAATGGTCAGAGTAGGGATTGTAACTACCATACTGTGAGAGCCTGAGATGTCAGGCTCATGGCCCAGATTAGGAAATGAGTTTGGGATGTTGCCTCTCTAAGTGTGGCTGGTTTAGGTAAAAATTAGTTAGGCAAGGTGAAGAATGATATGCGCTAATCTGAGTTTTGTTTTTCTCAGAGTTAGTAATAATGTTTATATGGTATTTGCATGGTCAGTAGGGGCATTCCAGGACAAAACCATAGATCTTCAGTTTTCCTATAATTTGGTATATATATGACACTGTCTAAACTCAAAATATAAAATTGTAGCCCAATTGGAGTTACGGATCAAAATTTATGCCCCCCCCCCACTATTTTGGGGGGTTCCACATAGTACTAAATTTCAAAATTTATCATATCTCACTCCCTAATTCAGATAAAAGAATGATTCAAATTGCAATTTCCCAAAGAATAAATCATTACCTATAAACACAAAAAACACAAAAAACACAAAAAACACCCGAGAGTCAATAAATAAAAATATATTTTTCATTTTGAGGACCTCCCCCTGATACAAATGAAAAATTATTTCTTCTTTGAATGAAATTCAACTTCAACTTCAACTTTCTCTCCATCAGTGGAAAGTGAGAAAAAAAAAAACTGTTTTGGCATCTAAAGGTAGTGTTTTTAAATTTAAATTATACTAACCACTGAAAAATCATAACATTTCACTTTTCTATAGTTATTCATTAATACTTTACTTGCCATCCTTTTTATGAGTTAATTTACTGAATGTGGTGGTGATATATAAATATACAACCTTACAGTAGTAGGGAAGCAAAAAACTATTCATATCCAATGAAGAACTTTATTCACAAGTTTAAGTAGTCCAACAAAACTTATGATAAGACATCATTTAACATGAATATTTAGATAAACATTGACTTAACAGAGCTGTTTTGTATTTACAGAAAGCTGTATCATATACCTTTGGTAACCTTTGGTTTGCTTCCACCC
Organism: Bathynomus jamesi; assembly: GCA_023014485.1. Lineage (NCBI taxonomy): Eukaryota > Metazoa > Arthropoda > Malacostraca > Isopoda > Cirolanidae > Bathynomus > Bathynomus jamesi. The sequence continues at coordinate 1,074,134 of JAJOZX010000083.1, forward strand.
GAATTGTTTATTCTGACAAAGGGCAAGCTTTTCACTCCACCTTAGACCTACAGTTTAACGTGGAATCCAAACCATGCCTCACCAGCAGCCCAGCGTCTTAACCACTAGGCCACACAGGGTATTTATACAACTTGTACCCTACACAAATTGAGAAATCCAGGCATTATTCTAAGTTCACCCTAGGGCTCCACTACTTTGATTTCTTTTGGATGGAAAGAGTAAGTAATTTTAATGCCAGGTTGGATATTTGAACTTGACATGGCATAAATTATGTCCTCTTCTCTTATCCAGCAAATATCTTTATGTGGAATAATAATAATTATTTGGACTTCCTGAAGAGGTCAAGAAGCTAATTTGATAATCAGTGTTGGGCACTAAAGCGTTAATCCGATAACAGTTAATTAACGAAGTTAACTTTTTTTAACGGACTATTAACAGAAGTTAATTTCCATTTATTGTTATCGGACCAGTTAACTTCTGATAACTCGATATTTAGTCTGTTAAAGTCTGTTAACACGTTAACTGCGAGGAGTCATTCACGGAAGATCACCGCTCCGCGAATGAATTCAAACCGCCATAACTTCAGTCTGCCAATTCTGGTCATTGTTCAATATTAAATCATGGTAAGGCAAATTTACGTAAGTTGAATACACCTAAGTTGAAGGATAACTATTTGAATGCATGTTGATTCTGGGCCAAAACTGTGGATTTTCAGTGAAATTAGCAATATTCAAATGTAAAAACACCACTTTTATATACTAAAAACAGTTTTTTCTCACTTTCCACTGGTGGAGAGAGAGTCAAAGCTCAATTTCATTCAAAGAAAAAATAGATTTTTCATTTATATCAACTCTTTATTCATTGACCTCAAGGTGTTTTTTTGTGCTTATCACAATTTATTCTTTGGGGAATTGCCTTTCAGATAATTCTTTTATCTGAATTTGGGACCAAGATATGACAATTTGAACATTACTTCAATTGAGCTATAATTTTAGTTTGTTTGAGTTTGTTGGTTTAGATCAGGGGTCACCAACCTGGGCATTAGCGCCCACTAGTAGGCTCACATTAAAGGTAATTAAACATTTATTTCATTATTTACTTTATCGATTATGTTGATTTATTCTTTTTGATCTAAGGTGGGCAATAAGCTTTTTTTTAATTTTCAAAAAATCGTAAAAGAGGGCGGTGAACAAAAAAAAAAGGTTGGTAACCCCTGGTTTAGACAATGCCATATACCAAATTATAGGAAAATTAAAGATAGTTTGGTGTTAAATTTCTTTTTTTTTTTTTTTTTTTTTTTTGCATGATTTGTCCTGGAATGCCGCAGTAGCTGTAGATTTATAATTAAGGAGATAACATTAACCAGAACATGTTTTGAAGTCCCTGAAGAACACCTTAATGGGTGTGTGATTTTAATTCATCATTTTTTTCCATTGTGTGTCAGTTTCTGTAGTTTGTTAATTTGTTTATTTTGAATTTAATTAATTTGTCAGTTTAAACTGAATCTGTTTATTTATGAGTCATATTTTTTGTTTACAAACCCTTTTTTGTGTTATGGAGACTTAGCTATGTTCTGGATTTCTCTTATTTGAACCAGATGTGAAAACATAATTTTCAGAATGGTGTAAAGAAACATCAGAATCTGAGTAAAATAAATATGCGATTTATTTCAGTAATGTCAAAAAATAAATAATTGATCAATTTATACCTATAATTATTTGTTCTGATAAGAGATTCCTTCTCTCACTATTTTCAATAAACTGATATGGACTTGAAAAATCTTCTTTAGTTATTGAATTATACGAATGTAATGAAAAACCTCTACAGAAGAAATGTAATATAAAATAAATGTAAAGTAAATTGAATACTAGAATACAATTGAGTATTTGGTTCTTTTGCATTATCCTCCCAACACTAATTTTTTTATATAATGTTGGTTTGGTTTTGGTTATGGTACTTTATTTTCCTTCCATTATAAAAAAAATTAGTGTTGGTATTAGGTTAGGTTAGGTTAGGTTAGGTTAGGTTAGTTTGGTTAGGTTAGGTTAGGTTACGGTAAAAACAGCCCGCCACAGGCGTTAGCCATTATAAAAAAAAATTAGTGTTGGGAGGATAATGCAAAAGTACCAAGTATTTTTCAATGCCAAAATAAGAACTTCAAAAGAAGGAAGATTGTAAACAGCCAAAGTACTCATCAAAGCCCATTAAAGATTTTGTTTTAAAGTATCATAAATATTGCAGAAGTATCACTATTATGACTATCGAAAAGGTTTTTTCTATCAAGGATAGATATATGACCATTTCAGTTCATCTTGAACATTTTTCAGAGATATATTATCAATATATCAAAAATTATAAGAGATAATTGTTTCATAAACTTCTTAATAATCCACAACAGTAGTTCCATGTAACAGTTAATATGAAATAATTTACCAAAAAATGACTGTTTTAATCAGAGGAATGCAAAATCTACAGCATATTTTTTAGTTTGGGATATTTAAAAATTACTACCAGTACTCTGCTGAGCTTGCTATCCTAATTTAGAGGGATAGGAGTCTGTAAAAGCTAACCACTCAGCAACCCCAATATTTTCAGAAGTATTCACCCATGATTTGTATTCTTAATTTAAAAACATTATTTTATGTTAATTACCTACCTATTCACTGAATCTGACTCTCAAAAGAATAAATTTTAATAACCACCAAAAATATTAATAATACTCAATTTTGGGGGTTATGAACTAGGAAATTAACGCTTATCTTAGTTGGGTTTGATTAGAAATTGCTAATTTACAGGTTTATTTATTAGTTTAATTATTTATATAAGCCTTTCTGTTAAACAAAATTTCAGATGTGATTGTCTTAAGCTTGTTATTTTCCTCATTATTATTTTAATGCCAGGCTAGATATTTGAACTTGACATGGCATAAATTATGTCCTCCTTTCTTATCTAGCAAATATCATCTTTATGTGGAAAATAATAATTATTTGGACTTCCTGAAGAGGTCAAGAAACTAATTCTCTTTTTCTCTCCTTTACTGGAAGTGTGGTTGGCAGTTCAGCAGTATGGTGGTTGAATGCGAGCTACAGATTTGGTTAGAGAGGGGGTAGCTGAGTGTTTTTCAGTTAGGCTATTGTCAGTGACAATTCTTTGGACCATTTAGTCACAGTTACCACTGAGAGACTATTATAGCCAGACTCACACCAGAAGAAAGAAAATACAAATTTCCTTTGCAGCTGGTGAACTAAAACACCATTACAATATTTACTTCATACTTTTAGCATGAACACCAACTAATTACATTAATTACTTAACAATACCCATGAGCAAACCTTCTAAATGATATTCCAAATGCCCCTCATATAATTTTTTTAATAATAATTTCAAACCTTCAACATAAATAATACTAGTTAACTTGCTTCTTTTGGTTATGACCCATTAGTATTTCTATTCCATAGCTTCCATGTTGCTCACAATTACCAGTGCTATTCAAATATTTCACTATCTATTCTCTTCTCTTCTCTAAATCACTTAAATACACAAAAGATATGATGGCTGTAACACTGATCTCACTGGTAACTCATTTTTCACCTTCTGCCACCTTGATCCATGACTATTTAAAATTACTCTCTGTTCTCTGTCTTCTAATTATTCTTCTACCCAATTTGTGACTGATCCTGATATTCCATGAGCTTTTAATTTAAAGAGAAGTCTCCTTTGTGAAACTGGTAAATATTAAGTTTCAGGGGCAGTTTTTTGAAACTAGTCACTAGTAACTTTCTGCCAAACTTCTCAATTTGAAGTACTATACAGGGTGTCCCGTAAGTCTGGACCCATAGGGAAAAATAATAAAATTACAAAATAGTCCAAAAATTTATTACATAATCTGTTCAAAGTGTCCGCCGTTGTGTCGCACACATAGTTGAAGACGCAATCTCCACTGCGACAGCACTTTCTGAATCACAGTCGCAGAAATTTCTTGACACGCCTCCACAATGCGTGCTTTAAGGTGGAAAATGTTCTGAAGTTTGACCTCGTACACTTTGGCTTTCAAGTGGCCCCACAAATAAAACTCCAGTGGAGTAAGATCATAATAAAAAAATAATAAAAATAATAATAAAAATAATAAAAAAATATATTATAAATAAATTTTTGGACTATTTTGTAATTTTATTATTTTTCCCTATGGGTCCAGACTTACGGGACACCCTGTACATAGTGTTACATCTTCACACAGTAAAAACCAGGACTGTGGAGTCGGAGTCGTGGAGTCAGAGTCAGAGTCAGAGTCAATTTTGGTGGTGCTGGAGTCGGAGTCGGTAAAAATGTACCGACTCCAACTCTGACCTCAATATAAATTTTAATAAAATATGTTTTTGTGTGTGATATCACTGGCAGCTATGGTGGTTAAACCACTTAAATAATAAACACAATGTTTTCCATTTCAGACACTAATGCCATTAATTCATTTTTTCTTTTCAGATAATATTTTTTATTTTTAATGCTTATTTAATTTCGAGTTCTTTCTAAATTTCATAAGTTTTTAACTTTCAAGTCTAAAACCCCTTTCACAATGGCAAAGACACTTCCAACAAAGTCTGCAGTTTTTTAATATTTTACAATAACCACAGATGGGAAACATTTCGTGTGTCAGTGTATGATAGATGATGATGATGATGATGAAAAATTATGTGAAGCAAAAATCAGTGGTTTTACTGGCTCTGATAAAAATGCACCAACCAGAGCATCAAATTTGAAAAGACATTTGCAGTGTTTCCATCCCAAAATTTTAGAAGTTGTCATTGAGAAAGATAGTAATAAAAACCTTCCAACTACTTCAAAGTTAACAAAAGATCAGAAATCTACTGAACAACAAGCACCACTTACAAGATTCTTTACTACAGACAAAGTTACCGTAACAATGACCACAGATGATGATGCTTCACGTGGTGGTGATGAAATGCCTCTTGTGTAATTATCATCATAGCAGATTTAGAATTAATATACCTTCGGAGTCGGAGTTGGAGTCGGATAGACAAAAAATTGAGGAGTCAGAGTCGGTTTTTTATGTGCCGACTCCACAGCCCTGGTAAAAACAGGTTTCAATTAAGGCAAAAATGTTCCCCCAGAAATCATAAGACTTTCAATAACTATATCAGACTTTGGAGAATTTTATCAAATATTGAAAATAGAATACCGTACTCAATCTAATATGAGAAGTTTGAGAAATATAGTACCAGCATCCAAATTCTGAGATTTATGGAACTATATTGCCAAAATGATTGTCACTATGTAACCAGTATAACTCAAATTACATTCATTGTAGACCTAATATGGTATCATCAGATTAAGTGAGTGATACCTCCTTTCACTGAATTGTATCCAGCTGTATGGTATACCATAATTATGACTTTTAACCACCTTTCAGAACTCCAGTGATCTGTGATAACATGGTAAACAATTTTATAGTGGGCACACAAGGGGCCCTTCAGCCCATCTGGGTGGCTCCACTATTAATATAAACAAGCCACAAATATAGTTACATGCAAAATTAAGATACAATTGATCTCTGCAAATTGCAGATTGTCACACATCTACTAGCTGTACATTAACTTTAAATCTTTGGAACCTGTGGATCATTTTTCAATACCACTACCATACTAATTTTAAACAACATATGATTATCTCCTCTCAAGAAGTTTTACATGGATCTAGAGGATCTTAGTCGTTGCTTGTCTACTACTTATATATACAATACCTTACAATAGTTTTGCAGACCCAAAGGATCAGGTTGTCTACGTTTCTTATATGACTATATGTATGTAGCTATGTACATATAACCTGAATAATACAAGCTCTACAATTAAGAGAAAAGGATTAGGTGGGACTGTAAAGACTGCATCGAGTATTTGGATGTACACCTATTGAAGGTCTCCCATTTAAAGATGTCTATGAGGCAAGTGACCATACTGAGTCTTTCATAAATTACAGTGCTATAGGGGGGGGGCACTGCTTGGCAGAGAAATCTCTTTAAATGGGGGTATAAAGACAGAGAGTATCCCTTAACCCAAGATGCTACCTCCCTAACATCCCATCACTCTGTGTGGGTGATGAGTTACCCAAATAAAAAATAAACTATCTATATATATATGTATATGTGGGAGGGGTTCACAAACCTCTTCTCCACACCATTACCAGTTCCAGCAAAACATCATTACCAGATACCTCTTTCAGTCATTAATTTATCTAGTTTATTCTTAAAAGTCTCCAAAGTATGGGAACTCACAACTTCTTCTTCTAAGCTATTCCAGAATTTTACTACTCTATTTGAAAAACTATGTTGTACTAACTGTAATTTACATCTTTGCTGAAAAAGCTTAAGGCTATGGCCACTTGTCCTATCATTGTGATCCTTTGTAAAAAGAGAGTGGAAATTTATGTTATCTAACTCATTTATTATTTTATATAGCTACTTCTGTCATATCACCTCATAACCTTCTTCACTTTAGGGAAAACATGTTTAGGGGGCTCCAATCTCTCTCTGTAACTAAGGTGTCTAAGGCATGGTATCATCCTTGTGGCTCTCTTTTGTACTTTTTCTAGTCTGTCTTTGTCTTGCTCTAACTAAATAAGGACTACTGAACTGAATGCAATACTCAAGAAGAGGCCTCATGTATGAAGTGTAGATCCTAATAATTTCTGGTGTTTTATATTCTATATGTTTTTGCATTAGGTTCAATCTAGCATTAGTCTTATTTCTAATTTCAATACAATGATTTGTAGGTTTAAGATCATGATTCACAATGACACCCAAATATATCTCCTTTTTTTCTTTATTTATCCAGCTTTCATCCATGTTATACTCAAATTCTGGATTGTTATGACCAACATGCATAACTTTACACTTTTTCACATTAAATTTCATCTCCCATCTGTCTGCCCAAGCAACTACTTTATCACTGTCCTTTTGCATTTTCATGGCACCTGTTAAAGATCTTACATTTTGTCCCAATTTTGTATCATCTGCAAATGTTGAAGTTTTACTAGTTAGACCCTTTTCCAAGTCATTAACCCTTTAGCTGTATATTTGGTAGATGAAATGATTCCCTATGACAGGGGTGGGGAACCCTTGGCACGCCAATGACTTTTTTCCGGCACGCAATTCCCCGGGCTCACCTTAAAAAAAAACTTATGGCTGATTGATCCGATATATAAAAAACAAAAAAAAATCAGAATTATTGTTTACTCTTTTGCTGATGTTAAAAATTGCGTTTTTAAATTGTGTGGCTGTATATGGCAGCTATAATTACACTTAAAGGCTAATAAAAAATATCCACGCTATCAACAGGGTAGAACGACCTTCAAGTAAAAATTCCATCACTAAATTTTACATTTATTCAATCTTACATGACTTACAATAATCACTCTTACAATATTCTTTGATTTTACCGCTCCAGTGTAATTTTTTATTATTTGAAAAGGTTCTCACAATACTTAAAAGGCACCAAATAATAATATGTTCCCCAAAATTTCGGTTGGCACTGAGAAAATTTTGCATCAAAGATTTGACGATTTTGGCACACTCACTTAAAAAGGTTGCCCACCCATGCCCTATGAGATGCAGTTTTCCACTAAAAAATTTAATTATTGATATTTTGTTTAAAAATACTTTTTCTAGATGATTTTAACAGGAATATTTTGAATCTGAACATATAAATTACATAATTATACAATTTTATTAAAAAAAAGGAAGATTATTAGTGAAAAATTGGTGGAAAACCCATAAAAATTATCAACAATAATTGCTGAGAAATATCATTTATTTTAATGAAATATAATACTATTTTATTTTTTTTAAACTAGTTATCCATAAAATAAAATACCCAGTATAAAGAAAATTTGATGTTATTATGGATAACTTTATTAGAACCTAACCAAGTCAAAATTGCTGAAAAAATTTTTAGGTTGCTTTTTTCAGACTGTATTTATTTTCAACTTTTGTGCTCATACTGGTAAACTTATTGTAAGGGTCAATATAATAAAAAACATTGAAATATGTAAAATTTTATTCCTTGAAAGAAACAAACATAAATATTCTTACATATTGATAAATTTATTCCTTTAATTATAACTTTTTTCCTTCAAAATGTGAGAAACACATCTAATTGCTGCAGTCAGAGGTTTTTTTATATTTTTTTTTTGTGTGGTACACTTCAAAACAGGGTTCTATACACAGAGCGGGAATTCCTGGACATGATTTACAGCAATAATGTGTTTGCTTTCTCTTACACTGCCCCTGCCCTCTTTTTTTTACATTGTGAAGGTAGTATGGAGCAAAATGACAATTTGGTTTTTGTTTGTTATCTTCAAATGATGTTGGAAAATGTCTTTCTGTCAGTCTGTTTTTGGTAGCCGGAGTCAAATGCCTTTGCCCCTTCCTATTTTCTTTTTTTTCTAGAATACCCTTCTAACAAGCCATAAATCACTTTTTCTCGAAATTTTCTCTGATTCAGATTTTCAGTTAGATGTACGGTAGTATGATGTACACAACAATGTGAAGCCAAAACGAGTAGATAATAATAAATAAATAAATAAAAAAGGCCTTTACAATAATTACAATAATATAACTATTTGTTGTATATACACAAAAAGTGTCCAAATGGAGTCCTCACCTCATATACAGCTCACACTGAGCTTCATTGATCAACTGATAGGAGTATCTTCGGAGCGCTCTTGTAAACCCGGGATGGTATAAATTCACTATATAACAACTCTGGCGAACTCAGGAAACATTAGCCTCATGCATATTAAAAGGAATAATTTTTTTGAGACCATGGACTAAAGTTGCTTTTGCACAGTTTCAACATTGATTCTATCGGGCAACTATAGTCACTTTTCGCAGCTAAAGGGTTAATACAAATAATAAAAAGTATAAGTCCAAGTACTGACCCCTGTGGGACTCCACTCAGAACTATGCTTGACTTGGTAGCATTACCAAAGTTTTGGAAACAGATATATTTAACTGAAATATAGCACCACAGATCTGAACTGGTATTTTTATGGAAATCTGTGGTACCCACAGTAGTTCAACTTCTACCAAAATTCTCATAATGATATTTGATTAGACAAAGTTAGGATATATCTCAGACTTCAGAATCTACTCAAATTTTCCTCAAGGCCAACAAGGAATTTTTTTCATAAAACACACAAACACACACCTGATGTATTAGGCAAATGTTTTTATGAAAATTGAAGTGTTGACTGAAATATCATGAGAATTTTTCATACTATGCAAGACTTTCACAATTTGGAAAGCAAGAATTTCCCTAAAATGGAAGTATTGCATAGCTAAACATTTTGTAGATTGTGCAGTCTGGGATACATTCAAGCTGAAAAACTTAAAACACTTACATCTAAACTGGTTAAAAGACATGGCAAAATGACCTGGGACTGTTTTAAAGAGAAATGATATCATCATTACTGTATGTAACTTACATAGTCTACCAAATCAAGAACTTTGACCCAAACTATAAAATCTACTAAAACTTTGCAATGCATCACATGAGGATTTTTTCATAACTCTTATGCATTATGTAAGAGTTTTAACTGAAATTACTCATGCCTGACACATTGGGTAAAAGTTTTAATTAAAATTAACACAAGGATTTTGCTTCAAAAGCATACTAGAATGAGGCTTTGAAATATTATTAGCAAGATTTTTTGGTGCTTTCCTGTTAACGGGAATACCCAACCACCTGCCATCATCTGGACTCATATCTTGCAGAATTCATGTGGCAACAACATACCGAAAGCAGCAACTTTTTTTTTGCAATTTTAGATGACAAAGGTATTTTGGCCCCCTACTAACTGATTATCGCTTACATATTAACTAATTTCATTTAAATGATTAATAAATTCGGTACTTACGTATTATCGGGACTACCAAACTGTTTATGATGTATTTTTGCTCTCGTCATTTTCGTTTAAACTAATGAAAATATCACAACTTAACCTAACCAATTATCAAAGGTGTACACAGTTGACCTAACCAGGCATTCAATTAACCTAACTGGGCATTTTCCATTATATTAACCTGTTAGGTTAATTCAATGCCCAGTTAGATCAATTGAATGCCCAGTTAGGTCAACTGTATACCCTTGATGATTGATTAGGTTAAGTTGTGATATTTTCGTTAGTTTAAACAAAAATGACGAGAGCAAAAATACATAAACAGTTTGGTGGCAGGTGGTTGGGTATTCCCGTTAACAGGAAAGCACAGATTTTTTTATATTAAGCAAGACTTTTACAACTTTGAAAAAAACGATTTTTTCAAAGACGTGTGTTGCATGAGAATTTTGCAGATTATGCAGTCTGGACTTTGGCAGAAATTTATCAAATCTGATGCATCACTTTTCAAACAAAGCTTGCACACACTGCTTGAATCTTCAGTGAATTTCAAGAATCCAGATGCAGTTCAGAGACAGAGTCCATAACAGCTTGGTAATATTCATGTTAAATTAGGTTAGGTTAGATTAGCTATATTTGGTTGATTAGGGTGGGTTAGGTTAGGCTTGTAATTAGGACCTAGGGACTCTTTGAACTGTGTCTGGATTCTTGAATTTTACCTAGATTGGTTAGGTTTAGTTTGATTAAATTAATAATTATGTACTGCAAACTACATCTGCATTTTGGAAATGAAAATAGTTCTCATTACGTAGTTTTTCTTTTTTTTTTAAACACTTTAGCATGAGGCTTCAAAGTATTACGGTATAGGTAAGCAAAGATTTTTCATATTGGTTAAGTATTACTTTCATGGTTCCACGAAAATCAACTTTTTAAGTTATAAAAGTCATGTATTTATATGGATATAGAAAAAGTAAAAACCCTGCTATCTCTAATTTTTTTTAATTTCTCCAAAAATTTTTAATTAATATTTTTAATAAGAACTACTTTGTGCCATTCTACCGCATGATTGCCAATAAAATGTGGCAATGAGGTGGAAATGCATCAGTTTGGAGTGTAACATTGTTGATGATGGAATAATTATTGATGGATGTGTGCAGTGGATGTTCTGTCAGTGAACTTAAACTAGTTACAGAGGATTATGTTAAATTTAGCGAGTCACAAACTGCTACTGTTTATGAAAAAGTGCTCTAAGTGTGGGAAAGTGTGTTCCTTTGATAAAAATACCCAGTTCTTTTGCTGCCAAAAGCGTCAGTCAAATGGTAAAAAGTACAAGTACAGTGTTGTGATCTATCTACTTGTCAGTTGCCCCTGGTCAATTGAATGTCCAGTTAGGTCAACTGTATGCCCTTGACAATTGGTTAGGTTAAGTCAAGATATTTTCATTAGTTAATGAAAATATCACGACAATCTAACCAATCATCAAGGGTGCACAGTTGACCTAACCAGCCATTCAATTAACCTTAGTTATTTAATTGGTTATAATTATTGTTTATTCTGCATTATATGGTGATAATTCTTGATTTTTTTTCTGCTACTTTTACAGATGGAGCCGCGAATGTAATACTTTACCTTCATATTAACCAAGACTTTCACAACTTCAAGAGAAAATTTCTCCAAAAATGAGAACACTACATTATTATTCATTTTAACACGCATCTCACTAATGAATTGAAAACATGTCTTTCTCATGTAATTTGATGCATACTATTTGAAAATGACCTTCATTTCCCAAGGAAACAAGCATCCTATATCGTATGTAGATATAATTCTGCTACACATTGGAGAAAATGGTGGATGCATTCATCTTCATTATAAAATCAGTTAAATAGGTATCTCGCGAAATATTGGGGATAATATGGCTAATTTTCAAAAACCACTTTGACTCAGTATCAGGTTTCTAATATAAATATATATATATATATATATATCAGGTCATCCCATAAGTATTATCATTTTTTTACGATAGATTAAGTTTAAATTAGTCCTACTCAGTTTAAGCATAAATTTTCCGAAGATTATATCTAAGAGGAGATCTATCGTGTTTTGCTACATACTTTACAGACCTTGACCAGTGAAGACATGTGTTTTGCTTTATGTGAACCCCTCATAAACATAGCAGTATCAGAAGAGCATATCAGGCATATAATGCTTTACGAGTTCAAAAAAGGGAATAGTGCTACCGAAGCAATGCGAAACATTCAGGACGTTTATGGCAATGATATTCTGCATGTGAGGAAATGTCAAAGATGGTTTCAAGTTTAGGAATGGTGACTGCTGTTTGACAGATGCAGCACGCTCTAGACGCCCTGCTGAGTTTGATGATGACCTGCTGTTAGCCGCACTTGAAGAAGACTGTTCAACAACTGTCGGAGAATTGGCCCAGAAACTCAATTCATCCCCATCCATCAACATTTGCAACAACTTGGGAAAGTGCCTAACTTAGGAAAATGGGTGCCACATGAATTGTCAGTCAACAATCTGAAGGTGCAGGTAAACATTAGCACAGCTCTTCATTCCTGTGAACTCCAAGATCTGTTTTTGCACTGTTTAGTGACTGGTGATGAAAAGTAGATACTGTACCAGAATGCTAAGTGCCGTCGACAGTGGGTTTGTGCCAGAGAATCAGCAACACCACAGCCAAAACCAAATCTTCACCCTCGGAAGGTGTTGCTTAGTGTTTGGTGGGATAAAGGTGGTGTAATACACTTTGAAACCTTACCACACAACCAAACAATTACCGCTCAAGTCTACTGTCAACAACTGGATCAATTGAACATTGCACTAAAAGAAAAGAGACCTTCTTTGGTTAATCAGAAAGGAATCATGATCCACCATGACAACGCACATCCTCATACCACTCGGATCACTTCTGCAAAGATTGAGGAGCTTGGGTGAGAAAAACTTCCACATCCTCCAGACCTTGCGCCTTCAGATTATCATCTCTTCAGGAGTCTGCAAACCTAACTTCTTTAGATGACCTGCACACCAGTCTTTGTACATTTTTTGCCTCAAAACTGCCTGAATTTTATAAACATGCCATTGAAAAGCTTGTAGGACATTGGCAGTGTCATTGATTCTGATGGAAAATATATACTAGATTAAAAAGTTTCAGTTGAATTTTTTTTTTGTCCTTCAAATTCTGATCTAAAAAATGATATTACTTATGGGATGAGATATATATATATATATATACTTTTGTATGTGGTTAGGTTTCGTTAGGTTAGGTTAGGTCATTTCTAAAAAAATAGTAGTAATATAATAATCTACTTAAGCTCCCATCTCTTCAATTTTCATAAATTATACATTGGTAGCTTTATTAGGAATGTGATTTAGACAGTCTCTAGTAAGGGAAATGCTTCAAAACCTAACCTAACCTAAAAAAAATGTAGAGTTTTAAAAACAAAGTCTAGCAAGTTTGTAGTTTTACAGGATTTTTAATGAAAATCTAGTATTTTTTTTAGTTAGAAAAAATCACCAGATTGACAATAATAGTATTTGTATAAATTCTAACTGGATTCAGTTTGGTAGTGTTTGCAATAGAATTATGATGTGCCATTCATGTGATTTCGACTTTGAGGACTTGATTCATCATGTGCCCTAGATGAAGAAAAGCATTGGATGTTTTTATCAATTACGGCATTATTCTCTCATCCTTAACTTGCCCAAAATGTGACAGTGAGTGCCTAATATGAAAAGATCAGAAGATATTTAGGTGAAATAACCAATATTAACCTGTTAGGTTAATTAAATGCCCAGTTAGGTTAATTGAATGCCCAGTTAGGTTAATTGAATACCCAGTTAGGTCAACTGTATACCCTTGATAATTGGTTAGTTTAAGTCATGATATTTTCATTAGTTTAAATAAAAATGAGAGCAAACTTTTCTGATTAATTTTGAGGTGTTTTGCACATTTCCTGTGGTAATGTGTCATCTACGAGATCTCATAACATGAACATATCCTATATATTTATGTTACAATATCTCAAAAACTATGCATTTGCACAGGAAACCAATGGCAGATTCATGCAAAGCACCTTAAAATTGACCAGAAAAGTTTAGTTAAAACTCTCTAAATTTTTTTTAAGTTAGGTTAGGTTTTGAAATATTTCCCGATTAATTTTTATTCTGAATGGCAACCAGTACCCATATATATTGACTCTGGTTTTATAGGTTTTTGAGGATGCTAAATACAATGGTGAAGTCTATTTTTGTCACTATGCACTGAATAACAAATTGCACAATTGCACAAATGTTGCACTGCACTTCTTGTTTATGTGTACGTGGGCTCTGTTTCTTTATGCACATGCGTGTACCATATCCATTAATACAGTTGCGCAAAGAAGTATCTGCACATGCATATGATATTTTTTTATGTGCATGCATGCAGCCATTAATATAGTTGTGTAAAGGAGCCTCTCTTTTATAAAAAATCATGGCTTGTGAAGGTTGTGAGCAAACATCCTATATGCTAATTGCTGAGGTGCTTAATAACAATGAAAAAGCATTAAAGATTTTTGAAGAGCACGGAGTAATCTCATCCTCAAAGTTGTGCCCATCCTGCAACAGTGGATGGGTTACATTAGGTTAGGTTAGATTTAGTTAGGTTAGTTTTAGTTAATGACAAAAATAAACGTCATGACTGTATTTAGTATCTCCTAAAATGACTTTCTATATGCAACATTACTGGCTGCCATTCAGACTAGAAATTTACCCATTTCCCTTACTAGAGACTGTCTAAATCGCATTCCTAATAAAGAAACGGTTACCAATGTATAATTTATGAAAATCAGAGAGACAGGAGCTTAAGTAGATTATTACTAAAACAGCACATTTCCCAAGGAAATGAAGGTCATTTTCAAACAGTACGCATCAAATTACATAAGAAAAACATGTTTTCAATTCATTAGCAAGATGCATGTTAAAACAAATAATTACTGAACACTACCATGAAAATTTTGCAGATTCTACTGCCTGGCATCAAACTAAAATTTGGGTTTTTGATCTAACAATTAGCTACTTTTTAATTAATAGTACTCTTTTATGAGTATTTGCATGAGTTTTCCCTATTTTCTTTAAAAATTAATCACTCCATTAATATTTTTGAGGGGTCACTTTACTCCACTTTCGAAGATCTGCCAAACTTCTCAAACTGGTCTACGTGCATTACCTTTTGAACTTCAGTTACCAATAACAAAAACTCAAACCTACAGACCTAGGCTAACTGAATTTCGGTGGATTTAGGTTTAATTAAAGAAGGTAAGTCCATAAACCAGCACTTGAACGCTTTTCTTTGCTTTTACTTCCGACACCAACTCCATTGCTCCCGAGTCTCGGCTTGTTATAACTATTGGCCTAAAATAAACCTAACTCTCTGTTACGATTTTGGGGTTAAGAACATTGCATTTTAAAATTCAAGTTTTAGCAGGTGCCGTTTTTAATAAATTAAACACAAATTAATAAGAACAAATATATATATTAAATTATTTTAAACATTTCATGGACGTGGAAAGTATTGTTTACAAATTCAGCAGTACCAACCTTTACAAAAACAAAACAAAACGCAAATAATAGTAAGTGATAATGACATCTAGGCCTACCTATATATCTTGACAGATCAAGCTTGAACATCATTTCATACTCTTGTGAAACTGAGAAAAAGCCAGCCACTCCATGAATTTACAAAAATGCCTCAGCTATCAAAATTTTGAACTTCATATCCAAAGCCAGTGAGACCAAATTTGTGAAGCTGCAGTCAAAATTTAAGTGGCTCATAAGCCAGTGCCAGTGCCAGTGACGCTTGTCAGTTTCGTGCTCCTTCTTCCTATCAAAAATTAAGTGTTTAAAGTCAGTGAACCACTGTGTTACTTCTCCACTAAAATTTGTGAATGTACCAAGATTACACAGTTACAAACTCATCAGATAAACTGCAATACTTAATTAATAATATTACATAAAATATATCTTCAAAATTTTCTAGCGATATCCGACACTACCTTTATAGTCCTACAAGGTGGCAAGCAGTGACCCTGAAGTAACGGGTATGCAAACGACCGAACGAGCAAGACCTTTAAACTTACGAACGAACGAGTGAATTTTAACCCCATAAATTGCTCAAAATGGCTTCCAAAGGTCAGGTAAACGCTCCGAAATCTGAAATAAGGACCTAGCAAATAAATATAATTCCCTCTTTGGCTTAGTACACAAAAGTAATAGTGTAATCAAAGACCTTGAGCCAGTAATAAAAGTTGTGCAACATAATAACGAATTGTTGAAGAGGGACAATGCAAAACTGAAATATAGAAATATAGTGCTCGAAAAGAGCACTCAGTACACACACAATGAGATAAAGGATCTTAACTCTAGTCTAAACTCGTTTACCAAAAATAATCGTAGCATGAAGAGGATAAAAAACAAGAACGATTCAATTAGGAATAAATTAAACAGCTCAGACGATAATTCACGCGTCAATAACTTAATCATAAAGGGGTGAAACAAAGAAAAAGGTGGAGGACATAATAAAAGATAGACTGAATTTGGGGAATATTAAGATCAAAAGTGCTTTTAGATTAAAAAAAACAAATTCCACCACAAAAGGAAAATTCTAGAGTTAAAGACACGACTGAATCTAAGACTCCCACTTCAGCTATAAAAGTAATATGTGAGGATGAAACTCGCAGAGATTTAATACTAAAAAACAGAAGAAAGCTGAAAGGATCAAAAATCTTCGTCAATGACGACGTATGTGAGGATTAGCACTTCAATAAAGAACAGAGATAAATTATTCGAATTGCAATTACAAAGCAAAACTCCTAAAGTACAATATACTCAATACAGAAACAAATTAACTAACCTAATCAAAATTGCAAAATATAACTATTATAACAATCAATTTTCCAAACATAAAGGAGACATTAAAAATACTTGGCCAACCATACACAGTCTTCTCGGAAAACAAATTAAGAAAAATTCGAAAGAGAAATTAAATGTTGATAATGAAGAAATTACTGATGATACTGCTATTGCAGGCTCTTTAAATATACATTTTACTTCAATAGCGGATAAGCTTCGCTCACAATTACTGAATAATGATCACTCACCTCTAGAATATATGCCACCCAGCCCACTAAATTCATTTTCTTTTGTTCTTGCTACCTCTACTGAGGTCCGGAATATTATTGCTAAATTAAAAAATACAAAAAAGAACATTCATAACATTCCTGTACCCAGAGATGGGCACGATCTTGATCTTCAAGATCAGATCGTGATCTTGAAGATCAAGATCGTGATCTGATCTTGATCTTGAAGATCACTTTTATTATGGTGATCTTGATCTTGATCTAAGATCACTTTATTTCTTGTGATCTTGATCTTGAAGATCACTTTAGACTTCAAGATCACTTTTAATTTCAGATTCTTAAATATGCCGCTATGCGAATGTCATTTGTTTTTTGTCCAAGCGACATCTGGTGGCAACTTTGTTCAACACCGACTGTTCATGTTTTCTGTTAGTTGGGTGACTTGCGTCATGCGTGGGCTCATGGAAGGTGTAGTTGCTGTGGAATTTAGGCTCGTAAAAAGTGTAATTTACTGTGCAATTATGTTAAAAGTGTTCTATTAATATATTATTATATATAGGCATAAAATATAGCCTATAGGTCCGTATTCATAATAAATTAATTCTAAACATATTTTATTTACAGATTGAATTTTTTAATAATGAGTGCAATTTTACAACTTCAACAGGCTCCCAAGGGAACCAAATATTCTAGGTTGTCACCAGAACAGTATTCAATATATTTAGATAACAATGTTGGTAATAAGGATCAATCTGTGCTATTGAACGGAAAATATTTTCAAATTGTCGAAAAAACTGGAAACAGTATCAAAGTTATTTGTAGGCAGTGTACAAAGAAAACTACAATTCTGTCTGCTGGCCTCGACTCAACAAGCAATCTTCTGAGGCACCTCAGGGTTAGTACTACTTAGTAACTAAGTAGTAAGTAGCAACATTAACATAATGGTTCAAGTCATATTTTAAGTGACTGGTGCCATACAAGACTAATGCTACATTTACATAGACGTCCATTTGAATATATTGTGCACTTCAGATATTAATAGATTATGGACTAGTAACTACATTAAAAACTGCCGATATCCAACTATAATAAAACGCCAGGTGTATCTGTCTTTCTCTCTGTCTGATCCATGTCTGTAATTTCTCCTATTTAGTTACTGAAGGACGAAATTCGGCTTTCAATTTAACATAGGATAAAAATGCACTGATCATGGTGAAAATAATTTTAGTTAAAGATAACAAAATTTTAGAATCTTGTTAAGTATTAATTTCAACTAGAAGTTTGATACTCTGATAAATATTATACAGGGTGTTCAAGAAGTCTCTCCGCATGATAATAATTTATTTTCTTGTGCAGAAACTACATTCGGATCTTTTGGGTGAATATGAATCGGAGAAGAAATCTCGCAAGCGTCCAGCTAAAGAAGAAGATGCCAGCGGCAGCAATGCTGGCCCTGCCAAAATTGCCAAGCAGTCAACACTAAGCATGTTCCACATTTCCAAGCAAAAACCAGGACCACCAATATGCAAGGATATCCTTGAAAAGAAGATTCTCTCGCTTGTGGCTAATGGGCTCCTACCATTGAGCCTAGTTGAACTACATGAATTTAAGGATCTTCTTTCATGTTAGTATAACTCAAATATTTTGCTATTTTTTCCATAGCTAATATCTGATTAAAATAATTAATCATATTATTTGTATGAACATTAGACTATCGCTAGCCTAGCTAAATATTTTATATTTTTTCCATAGCTAATCTATTGTATTTGTTTTAATTTTTAAATATTTTTTTCAGACGTCAACCCGGCTGTTCAGGTGCCATCTAGACGCACCCTGGCTAGATCTCTTGCAACAACAACTAGTACAATGAAGGAAGACATACAAGCAAAACTGGCAGCAGTTGACCATGTGTGTGTTACATGCGACATATGGTCAACTAATCACCGCAGTTTCATGGGAGTCACTGCGCATTGGGTATGCTATTGATTTAGTGTATTATTTTTATATAATTGGTAAATTGACCATTGGTGATAGACTGATAGTCTGATAGACTTATAGTATAATCTTTTCAATTATTCGACATGTGTTCCTCATTCATTAATTTGGTGAGTCTTCATTTTGCTGTGATTCACAGTAATTTCACACTAATTCACTGATTCTGTCATCTGTCATTGTGTCTGATTCACAGCAAAATGTGGAAGAGTCCATATTCACAGGCTGTGAATATGGACTCTTCCACATTTTGCTCTTATGGGATGGGTCACTGATGTGGTGGTATGGTAGGCGACTCATCGCTGAATTGCCTCCTTTATATCACATAGTTCTTCTCTTCAATGTTTGGTGGCGCAGTTTAGCTGGTGCGTGTCTAACCAATATTATTAAATTAAGCTTAAAAAAATGTTCATACAAACATTGATTTTATATTCTTACATTACAGATCAATGATGACTTGTCGCGAGGATCAGCTGCACTGGCATGCGAAGATTTCGTGGAACACACAGCTTTGATAAAATTGCTGGAATATTGGACAGGATCAACTCGGAGCATGGTTTATCTTATAGAAAAGTTGTATCTACAGTCACCGACAATGCATCGAACATGGTGAAATGCTTTAAAGAGTTCGGTGTTCGTGTTCAGAATCGTACTGACGACATTGATGAAGATGATGCAGATGAAGATGATGATGAAAAAGATTCAGATGAAGAGGTTATCATCAGCAACTTTCCTGAACATTCAGGAGAGCATGGAGAGGAGTCAGTGAAACTATCATCCCATATTCGATGTGCCTCCCACACATTGAACTTGGTAGCAGTGGCGGTCCTAGCTTACATGACGTCCTGGGCGAACCTCACCTTCAGCGCCCCCCCCCCTGTTCGCCAACACACACACATTCGAATCCCCCCAAAATAAAGGACAGACATAACTCTTTCACAAAATAACTTTTTATTGGACTAATTGTTGGAACTTCAGAACCAAAACAAAGACTCAAATTTCTGAATTTTACAAATCCTTCATCACGTAAATAGAATAACTCACTTAAGAGAATGTAATTATGATACTATGAACAGGAAAAATACAAATTAAATTGCACAACTGCCATAAATAAACTAGAGAATCAAATTTCTAAATTGTACAAATGCTCTATCACATAAATAGAATAAGACACTTAAGAGAGGGTAATTATTATGCTACACTTTGAACAAGAAACAAAATAAATTGCACCACAGCACAACTGCCATTAAAGCCTGACTCTTCTTACCTTCCTTGATGCAAAGTCATGAATTAAATCATCATATGAAATCTGCTCAGCAATTGTATGATTTATACTGATGATGGCCAGACCGGTAAGGCGTTCCTGTGACATAGTTGACCTCAGGTAGGATTTGATGAGCTTCAGCTTTGAAAAGCTCCTCTCTGCTTCAGCAACAGTGACTGGAAGAGTAAGACCAATTCTGAGAGCAGTCCACAAATTTGGATATATTTCAGAGAGCTCCCTTTCATGGATAAATGTCAGCAGTTCAAGCAAGGATATGGTCTTTGATGGCAAGTCAGGCAAGTTCTTCAGCTCCTGTGCAAGCTCTCTGCCATCCAAGTCAGATTGTCCCTTAAAGTGTAGTGTAGTACTAAGGTTCACACATTGTTCTGTCAGCTCCTCAAATGTGAGATTTTGGAAATGTGTCAGCACTCCAAACTTCTCTCCCACAATTTCCAACGTGGAAAATCTTTCCTGAATGGCTGATGTTGCAGCATCAACCACTGCATTGAAAAATGTCACCTCCAGCTTCTTCAAAGCATCAATCAAGGGCTCATCAGATGCTTCATAGGAGAAGTGCCGCTTTGTGGACCTCAGCCGTTTTTGTTTTAACACAGCCTCCACATTCATTTGTTCACAGATATCTGTGGCTGCCATTTGTGCAGCCACAAAACCTGTTGCCCTGTAATTGCGGAGACCTCTCTCTGTTTTTTTTAGGAGATTTACTGCAACATCAACGTGCATGCTAGGAGACTGCATCTGCTTGCTCACATGCTGAATTTGGCACAACAGGTCATGCCACACCACTGAACAAATGGCGAAGCGGTATGACCCAACCTCCTCTGACAGAGATTGAGCCTCGACCTTTATTACAGAGTCTTTGGTGTGGTCCCTCACCTCGATCAGTGCATCTCTCACTGCAGCTGCCTGATATCTCAGGGGCTCCACACTCTTGATCTTGCTTTCCCACCTTGTATCAGACCACATCTTCAATGTGATGTTCACATGTTTTTCAAAATGGCCCATCGTTGTGTGGAGGCTGAAAACAAGTTGTAAAGCTTCTGCAAGATGCCAAAGTAACTTGTGGCATCAATAGATCCCTTAGCAGCATCGGCCACAAGCAAATTCAGAGAATGAGCCCCACATGGAACAAACAGAGCTCTGGGATTAATTTCTAGGAGCCTGGATTGAACACCCTTGTTTTTTCCCCTCATGTTGGCCCGTTGTCGTATGATTGTCCTCTACAGTCCATGAAAGGAACTTTTAGCTCCTCCAGTCTCTTCAGAATCAGAGATGCCAAATGTTGACCAGTGGACTCCTCTGCCTCCAAAAACCCCATGAAATGTTCCTTTATATGGGGCTTCCCCTCCAGTGACACAACCCGAATCACAACTGACAACTGTTCAGTGTGGCTGATATCTGGAGTGCAATCTAGAATTATTGAAAAAAACTTTGATTGTTTGATGTCGCTCACCATTGCTGAAATGGTCTTGCTGCTCGACAAATCAATGAGTTCGTTTTGTATGTGGTGGCCGAGGTAGCTGGTGTGACTGGAGGTCCCTTTTTGGACACGGTTAATGTGCTCTTGCATTATAGGATCAAATTGTGCCATCAGTTCAACTTCTTTCAGAAAATTGCCATTTGATGGTGAGAACAATTTTTCTGTATGTCCCCTTAGTGCCAAATTCCTAACTGCCAGAGAATGCACAATAGCAGTGAGACGTGTCAGCACCGCTCTCCATCTCAACTTCTCAGCCTCCAGAAGTGCCATCTCCTGCTTGTCAATGGTCTCCCCCTTTCTCATCCTCACTGCCAGTTCTTTCCAGATTTTCATAGAATTTAGGTGTTCTGAACTGTTGTCATGTGATGTGAGCAATGAGCTTGCATGCTTCCAGTCCGAGAGTCCCAAACTTGTTAAATTTATTTTCCTCTTGGAAAATAATGTACAACAGAAACAGAAAAGGCTGTTGTTTTTTAAGGAATAGACCAACCAACTTCTGGTTATATTTTCCCCACTAACCAATGACTTCCTGAAGTATTGATGGTGGAAACTTCTTCCGTCACTGTCGTTTCTAGGGAATACAAAGTCAGATGGTACTTGACTTGGTCCCTGGAAACCAGTTGTGTCCGAATTCTCTCAGTCAGAACTGAAGGCCAGTTAGCAGGGTCGGTGGACAGAGACTCATCCTCAGGAGGCGATTCTGCTCCAGGCCTTTCTAATAGAAAGAACAAGAGCATTACTCATTAGTATACACACCTAAGTTAGATAACACATTATTCACAGCACTTTGTTATGGTGGTGGTGTTATGGAATTATGGTGGTGAAACACCACACATACCCAGTAACCCAGACCCAGTGATAATAACATTATAATTTATAACTGTTTGCAAAATGCTTTGCAGGGATGCACACACATACACATACACACACACGCACAGACATATGTGCACACAAACTCACCTGAAGAGTCCTGCCGGGGAGAAGTAGAAGCAAATGGGTCTTCATCCTCAGGATCAGACTGCATTTGTGGAGACATATGTGAGGCTGAGGAGGTAGATGGCTCCTCAGCCTCAATAATGGCAGAAGTAGACGGCTTCTCATCCTGGCTAGTGGCAGAGGGTGTTCCAAAATATTTCAAAAGTGCCCCTGCAAATAGTAAAATAGAACATAACAGACCAATGCATGAATAGGCTAGTACAATTAATTTAACATGTTATTAAGCACAATTTATTAAACTTTTAGAATAGGAAACAAATGAATAATACAACCTCCTTGGTTAATGGCTAATTATATACATAATAGTACACTTCAAATGACTCAGAAAGCTATATCACAAAATAGCAGTGCAATATAGCAGTGAAGAGTAGATGACATAGCTCTATACCTTTATCTTTTGCTCGTTTCTCCTCTTCTTCTTTCCTCTTTTTTCTAAACTGAGCACCTGATAGCTTTGACCTCTTCTTATCCATTTGCGGTTATTTGACAGACCTTAGTGGCTTAGTGTGAAGATTCGTTCTGTAATAAATAATATACATTTCACTATTTAACCAAACCCAGAAAAATAACATTACATATGTTAAAGTATGGGCCTTTATTCCCAATAATATTAATCTGGAAGCATTTTGCATTGTTTAGGTCTTTTATGGGAAGGTTTATGGAAAATGCAATAGATGGTTTTTTATTAATAAAAATATATTTATTGATCTTTTATTATTTATTTTATTTTATTTTTTATTTTTATTTATTTCTTTATTTATTTATTCTTATTTTTATTTTTATTTTTTTTGCAGGCGCTCATGCCGCCCCTCCACAAATGCCGCCCTGTGCGGCTGCCCATATTGCCCATATGAGGAACCGCCACTGCTTGGTAGCAACAACTGATGCAGATAAAGGACTGAATTCACCTGGACTAAAGAAGATAAAGCATTCTGCAATGGGAAAATGTTCGGCGCTGTGGAATGCTGCTGGTAAACCCAAGTCAGCAGAAAAAATACAGGAAATAACTGGCGTCCAATTTAGGTACCCATGCGTCACCCGATGGAACTCAATGTACGACTCATTAAGCCAAATATATAAACATAAGAACGACGTGAATGTAGCTCTTGAAGAACTGAATCTACCCATCCTCAAAGACAATGAATTGGAATTTATTTCAGAATATTGTCTGTTCTAAAACCAATTGCAGCAGCCCTCAACAAATTACAGGCAGAGAAAGAATGCTACTACGGTTGTCTTCTTCCAACAGTCCTAGTGACTCAAGATGCCCTCGCAAGATTGGAGCCTATCCAACCAAACGACCTGCGCTTGAGACACTGCATGCCATTACTGGCAGCAGTCGTCTCTGGCTTCAATGCCAGATTTGGTCATTTTTTGTCGTTGAGCCCCGAGGTAACTGATGCCGTTTTGGCCTCAGTATCTCATCCGTATTTCAAACTTAGATGGATATCATTGTTGCAAGGGCCTAATTTCGGCGATCATGAAGCAATCAAGTCTCAAGTAAAAGACAAGCTGCAAATGGCTGTAAGAAATTGTAATTCTGACAGCAGTGGTAATAGTTCGGTGAACTCAGACTCATCATCTGAAGACGATTTCTTCAGAACTATGGACGGCTCATTCTCTGCTCCTAACAACAAGGAAGACTTGGAAGTCCTCAATTATTTGCAGGACACCAGTAAGGCACTCGACTCTTTACATAGGTATCCTGCTATAAAGAAGATCTTCAAGAGGTATAACACCACGCTACCTTCCTCTGCACCAGTGGAACGGTTGTTTTCGTTTGCTGGCATGGTTCATAGCCCCAAACGAAGTCGTCTCTCGGATGGTAACTTTGAACAATTGGTTTTGCTGAAAGCAAATGTTTACAGCGGTTGAACATTAAATTAACACTCTTAACTTGCGGTTTTTACCCTTATATTGTCAGTAATTGCGTACTGCAGTAAAACTGTAAAATTAAATTCTATGTAAAAAATGTTTACTTATATATGCTGACCATTCATTGATATGGGTTATGGACCTGGTGAAATGAGAATTGAGAAAAATAGAACTAAAAACTATATGTAGGTCATTTAATAGTTTTTTCTTTGCTGATAAGTTATGATAATACTAAGTTTTAAGTTTACCACCTGAAAAACTGAAAGGGGAATCGTCAATCCCCGTGGTTTAGATCAGGTGACATGGGTAGGATGCGATGCTTGTATTGCCTCAGCCCTCAGGGGAGTATTAGGAGTGATACTTTTCAGGAGTGATTAACAAAATTTGTTTTTGTTTACTCTACAAGAGTACAACTTTTTTCAATTCATATAAAAGTGATCTTGAAAAGTGATCTTCAAGATCACGATCTTGATCTGGATCTTCAAGATCACATTTTTCTGGTGATCTGATCTTGATCTTCAAGATCACCAAAGTTGGTGATCTTGCCCATCTCTGCCTGTACCTATATTGAAACTTGTTAAAGATAAGATATCTGTAACTTTGGCTAAAATTATCAGTCAAAGTATTTCCAAAGGAATATTCCCATCACTGCTAAAAACTGGTTGTATAACACCCCTTTTTAAGGGGGGGGGAGGGGGGGCAGGGCCGGATTAACCATTAAGCAAAATAAGCCCGTGCTTAGGGCATCAAGGGAAGGGGGGCACCACAGAAATTTTCCATTGTCGGATTTACCATGGATTTATTATACTATTATAATCGCGGCTTATAGCCTATAAGCTGTTGAAAACTGAATTATATATATTCATATATAGTATTTATTTTTTTTCATTGTTTGAATTTGTAGTGAACAACAACCCTTTTGAGAGAATAAATATATTTCGTTGTAATCACACACTTTACGCTTTGCGTTATTATTTTGTTTATATCAAATCTTTGAGCGCCATATTAAAAATACATATAGATTAAATATTTGTGTGTGCTATAGGAAGTTATTCTGAACGTGTGATTTGTGCATATAATATTAAATATATATTTTACATAATCATTTGGTATTGTTTTACAGAAAGATTTAGGTTTATAGAATTGTAATATAAATTAATATTAAAATAAAAGAAACTATAAACTCTCTATATTGCTGTTGTATCAAGTGATGTTTATCACGGCCATTATAATAATAAGATATACTGACCTAAGTTAATTAGCGTTGAAGAAGTTTATCTGTTGCTCTCTCTTCTTCTCTAGGGTAAGTCTATGAAGTGTACTTTATTTGTATATATAACAATATTTTATCATACACGTATCTTTATTTTATAATTTATTTATCTATTGTCATAACAGTATAAAAGAATTTAGATTGTAATAACCAGAGTGAATAATTTGTAATGTATATATAACATCAAACGTAGTTAGGACAATTTAGGCCCTAAGCAAATGTTTATATTTCCTATAATTAAATAGTGTTTTAAATAAATAAATAAATGTAAATATAAAATGTGGCTCGTTAATAGTGAAATGTTAATATTGATATTTTTATAGATTGCGTATTATTAATTCTAATGTTAAGTATTTTTATTTTATAGGTTTCGGTTCCTTCTTTCGATTTGATTTGTATTCAACATTTCGAGTTGATATTTCGGTTGAGTTATATTTAATTGCCACTTATATTTAAATTGCCACTTTGGTTGTGTACGGTTCCCATTTTGTCTTTCTGAGAATAAAAGAACAAAGCCAAGATTGTGATATGTGTAACTGTGTTGATTGCCACATAATATACAAATAAAATATTCTTTTTATTTCTGTATTTTACAGACCCCAAGAACCAAGATGAAACGTGTTCAGTTAAGTGGTGCACAAAAGCGAAAACTATCAAAAGAGAAACAAGAGAAGACTTTGGATTTAGAGTCCAAGACTGCAAAGCTGATTGATTTCTTCACACAAGTTCCACGACCACAACGTCAACATGATATACCGATTCTGAATCAAAACCAATCTCCGTCATCAGAAGTGGACACAAATACCACTTTGATCACTTCAAAATCACAATATGATGACGTTGGAATCACCGAGGTGTCACAAGCAGGTTCATCTACCACATGTCTCACTACTGATCTCACTTTGCCTGTAAATTCTCTTGATACCTCTACTGCAAATGTTGATTCAAGTTGCTTTACAAGACATTCTGGGGTTGAAATAATTGCTGAAAATGAAAGTTTAGTGGACCATGGTGATGGAGGTGAAATGAATCAGTCTGCAGAAGACTGATTTCTCTGCTGATGATGTGGCTTATTGGATTGCTTGTGGACCCAGTGACTGTCAACACCACAATGGGCCATTTGACAAGTCTTACCGGCATTTCAGTAGTGGCAAACCAGCAAGATACTGTTCACAAAAACTTTTCGTTGGGACAAAAGCCAATGGTGAGAAATACAAGAGAGAGTGGTTATTGTATTCACCATCAACAGGATCAGTTTACTGTTATGTTTGTAAACTGTTTGCTCCTAAAAATGTCTCACATTTTGTTATAAGAGAAGGGTTCAGTGACTGGCGAAATACTATTGTAATTGATCATCATGAAAAAAGCACTACTCACCAACACTCTATGCTAACATACTTAACTCGCAGACAAGGTGCGGGGTTGGGACAACAGTTGGAAAAACAAATTCAGGAAGAGTGTGATTACTGGGAACATGTCTTGAGGCGTATCATAGCTGTTATTTGTACGTTAGCTGAACGTGGCTTGTCTTTTCGAGGAACAGAAGAAAGATTTGGATCATTGCAGAATGGGAATTTTTTAGGGCTGCTTGAGCTCATAAGCCGGTTTGATCCATTTTTAGCAGGTCACATTTTGAAATATGGAAATTCTGGCAAAGGAAATCCTTCTTACCTGTCCAAAACCACCTGTGAGGAACTCATTCAACTAATGGCTCAAAAGGTCCACGCACTCATTGTTGACGAAGTAAAATCTTCTGGTTATTTTAGTTTGTCAGTTGATTCAACACCAGATCTATCACATATCGATCAGTTAAGTGTTGTACTTAGGTACTTAAAAGATGGACAGCCTATTGAACGCTTTTTAACCTTTCTGAAAATGAAAAGCCATACTGGTGAGGAAATGGCAAATCAGGTGTTGCAGTACTTACGTGAAGTTTGTAAGCTAAACTTTTCAAAATGTAGGGGTCAATCTTACGACAACGCTGCCAACATGTCTGGGCGTTATAAGGGGATGCAGCAAAAAATTTTAGAAACAAACAAGTTTGCTATATATGTGCCCTGTGCAGCCCATTCACTAAATCTGGTAGGCCGAAGTGCTGTTGACTGCTGTCAAGAGGCGGTTAATTTCTTCTCTACAGTGCAGTTGCTCTATACCTTTTTTTTAGCCTCAACCAGCAGGTGGGAAATTCTTAAAGGTTGTATTGGAAATGAAAGTGTCTTAAAATCCCTCTCTGATACCAGATGGGAGGCACATGCTATGGCAACAGCAGCAATTTTGAAATCTTTCCTTAAAATTTTAGAAGCGTTAGAATGTATAGCTGAAGACCAGTCACAAAAGGGAGACACTAGAAGAGAAGCAAATAATATTGCAAATAAGATGCAAGAGCTAGAATTCGTTTTTATGTTGAATTTTTGGGATGAGATTTTTCAAAATTTTCATAGAGTAAGCAAAGTTCTACAGAATAAGGGTGTGAACTTAAAAACATGTGCAGATCTGTATGGATCATTAGCTGACCAACTGTGCACTTCACGAGATGAATTTGAAAGATATGAAGCAGCTACAAAGGAAATGCTACCAGATGTTGATTACAAGGCAGCTCAAACTCGCAAACGTATCAGAAAGAAGGTACCCAATGACGGAGATGCACCAGAAGTATATCTGAATGCCAGAGATAAATTTCTTATCACCACCTTTTACACAATTGTTGACAAACTTGAAACTGAGATGAGAAGAAGAGGAGAGATATACAAAGAAATAGCAGAGAGATTTTCTTTTCTAAGTGATGTGCCACATAATGTCACCACTTCATCATCTACTGAAATTGAAAGGTATTCTCAGGGTTGTAAAAAGATGATTGATGCTTACCCAGAGGACTTGAACACTAATTTCTCTGCTGAGCTTCAGCAGTTTCACTCATATGTGTGCCATAAGTTCAGTGCAAAAAAAAATGTAAAAACAAGATTCAGTCATGCTGAACTTTATAAAATAATTGTAGAAGACAATATTGAGTGTGCCTTCCCAAATGTAGAAATTGCCTTTCGTATATTTTTAACATTAATGGTCACAAATTGCTCAGCTGAGCGTTCATTTTCTCAGTTGAAGTATATTAAAAATACCAACAGAACAACTATGCAACAAGGCAGGCTGGATGCCTTATCTCTACTAAGTATAGAAGCAGATGTGTTACGTAAGATTAGTTTTGAGGATCTGATCAAAGACTTTGCAATTAAAAAAAGTAGGAGAAAACTTTTCAAATATAAATGAAGTGGAAGTATACAAAAATAAACATTATTTTCCATCTTACTGTAAGTTTTGTTTCATTTCAAAAAATAAAATTTTATTTTATGGTTTATTTTTGTTTATATTTTGAATTACATATATATGGGGCACCAAAATCTTTTAAGTGCTTAGGGCCTCTAAAGGTCTTAATCCGGCCCTGGGGGGGGGGGTGCATCCTACACTAGCAACAAATTACAGGCCGGTGTGTTTATTATCTGTGTTCAGCAAAGTTTTTGAAAAAAATTGTAAAAAGTAGAATTCAGCGATATTTAGAATCCTACAATTTATTATCTCCAAATCAATATGGCTTCCGTAATAATAAAACAACGGAAATGGCTATTTTAAATCTTATGGAAAATGTAAATATAGCTAAAGAGAACAAAAAAATAATTATATCAATATTTATGGATTTGAATAAGGCGTTTAATGTAACAGACCATAATATTCTACTTAATAAATTATATTGTTAAGGCTTTAGAGGAGCAATCAGTGATTGGTTTAAAAGTTACTTGTCCAATAGATATCATTTTGTATCAGTTGTTGTTGTTGGTTAGCCGATCAGCCCACCCTGATCGAGCAGTCGGCGGCACGCAGGTAACCGATCGCCCTTTCCAGAGTGGACCAGAGGTTCAGCGAACTAGTGATGTTGTGTTGTGTTCTATGTTGTGCTAGAGCGGTACAGTCTATCATAATGTGTTCAATTGTTTGTGGTGTGTCCTGGCACAGGTGGCAGGTGTCGTCTGTAGAGTTGTCTAGTCTGTGTTTATATGTCTGTAAGTTGGGGTGATGTCCACATCGGAATCGTACTACTGTAAGTTAACTCGATCCGATCTGCTCAGGCTGGTCTCTGACCTGTTAATGGGTGGCGGTTTCACACCTAGGATCGCATTCGGACCGAGTCGTGTCAGTGCTTTGTGGGTTAGGTGTGTGCGTGCGTGCGTGCGTGTGTGTGTGTGTTTTCTGCACTGTGTGATGTCTGTGGGGCGTGGTATGGAATGGAGTATTTGGTTATAATGTCTCTCTGGTGTTACCTTAATGGTGCGAGGTGTCGGTGCATGATTGTACATGTAGTGGCAAGGGTGTTGTGGGTTAGTTGTCGCTGCTGCCATCAATTGTGTTCCCCTCATGTCTAAATGTTCCCTAACTTTCAGTATTTTTGTTTCTGTGTGCAGGTGTTCTATTGGTGTTGTTTGAGTACATCCCGTAATGATACGAAGTGCGTTGTTTTGTATTGTCTGTAAGGTGTTTATGTGTGTGTTTGAGATAATGGGTGCCCAGCATGGGCTAGCATCGTCCATAACTGAGCGAATATATTGTTTGTATATGAGTGATGTTGTTTCCCACTGGTGTCCAAAGTTTGTGCCTGTTAGTACCCTAAGCGTGTTAAGTCATGACGTATATTTGTTTTTAATGTCCTGAATGTGGTTTGCAAAAGATAATGATGTGCTGTATGTGACCCCAAGTATTTTGGTCCTGTGAGTGTGTGGAATAATGTTGTTGTTTAGTGTAAGCTGTGGAGTTACCTGGTGTTCTTTTGTGTTGCTTGTAAGCAAGGTGATAGTTGATTTTGGGGGCGCTACTTTGAGTCTATTGTGTGTGAGCCAGTCTTGTATACTGTTTATGTATGTTTGTAGGTTATTTGTAGCAGTGTCGATGTTGTTGTGGGTGGATGTTAGAGTGATGTCATCTGCATATGATGATAAGGTAAGTTTGTTATCTATGGGTGTTGGAATGTCATGCATGTATAAGTTGAAGTGTTGGTGAGAGAACAGAGCCTTGAGGGACCCCGTTCGAAAAAAGCTTGTTTTTGGATGACTTGCCATTAAATGTGATATGTGAGTATCTTCCTGAAAGATAGTTGCTCAGCCACCTTTTGGTGTTATTGTGCATGTTTGTGTTGAGTATTTTGTTTATGAGAGGGAAGCGTGGGATAGCATCAAATGCTTTACTAGTGTCTATTGTTGCTAATAGTGTACGTTGAGCTGGTCGTCTGGAGTTGATGCCATCCATGATGTGCTGCGTGAGGTTAGTGAGTAATGTCATGGTTGAGTGGTGAAGTCTGAATCCATGTTAAATAGGCGATAGTGGTACTGCATGTGTGTGTTGGTGATTTGTAAGATTAGTCTTTCTGTTATTTTAGAAGGTGTGCACAGTAAAGTAATGGGTCTATTGGAAGCTGGTTCTGTTGGATTTTTGTTTAGTTTGAGTAGTGTAATAATTTTACCTTGTTTCCATATGTCAGGAATAATACAGTGTTGGTATGATTATGAATATGTGCTGATATTTGTGAGAGCTAGTATTCCCTGTGAACCCAAGTGTTTAAGGTGTATGTTAGATATGTTGTCTGGTCCAGTAGCCTTCGAATTCTTAATGTTTTTGATGATCTTGGTGGTCTGGTCTGTATTGAAGGGTGTAATGGTCTTGTCGAGTCTGTAGGTTTTTTGTGTCTGGCTGTTTGTCTGTCTGCGTGTTTCTGGTTGTTGTCTCTGTTTAAGTGACTTATCTTTGCGTAGTGATTAACTAGAGTGTTAGCTTGTTGTGTATATATGTTGGGATATTATTTTGGTTGCGACAGATAATCGCGTGTGAGGTGTGAATGCCGCTGTTAGAGTGGGTAATGCTGTTTATAGTCTTGTATAGCCTGGATGTATCTGTGGAGTGGTTTAGTGTTGTTATGAATTCCCTAAATGTTTCCGTTTGTTTTTCTTTGAGTTTGTTGTTTATTTCTGTGTTGAGCTGTTGTATCTGCTGTTTCATAGCTTGTGTGTGTGGTGTTTGTGTGTTATGTTTGTGTAATGAGTCTTTACTAATTATTGTTTTCTGTGTAACAAGTCTTTACTAATTATTGTTTTCTGTGTTTCAGATCTATGCTATGTTTATGTTGAATAAAGCTCAAATTGGCCTTTACTTTATCTCTAGCCCGCTAACAAACGCGGCACCACAATTTATTCAACATTTCAATCAGCCATTCAGTCGGCCTTTCAGATACAGCAAGCAAATATTCATCCAGTAATCTTACTATATCATGGAGAAGGTGATTCGCCCGGATAAATTTATTACTTCTCCGAATTCTCCCCAAGCTGGGAAACTATGGAAATTATGGTCGCGCGGATTCAAATATTTCTTGAGTACTATCGCCGAACACAACCCCAATAAATTGGAGGTTCTATTCATACATATCGGCCCCGATGTCGCTGATATCATTCAAGACTGCTCTACTTATGAGGATGCCATGGCAGCCTTAGAGGCCACCTACGTCAAGAAGCCAAACGAGGTATGCGCTCGCCACCTGTTGTCCACCCGTCACCAAAAGCCCGAGGAAACCCTCGATGAGTACTTGCAAATTCTTCAACAACTAGCCAATGACTGCAACTTCAAATCGGTTTCCGCCGACGAAAACAGGAGTTCATCTGTGAGAGACGCTTTCATCCGAGGAATTAGAGATAGCGCCATCCGTACCCGCTTACTCGAAAATGACACACTCTCACTGGAAAAGGCTATCGTCCAGGCTCGAACATTAGATCAGGCCCAGAAAAACTCAGAATCGTACCTCACTCATTACGGTGCTGTTGCAGCCACTGGCTCTCGCCACGAACCGTCGCCGACTACTGACTCTGCCCGGCCTGCCTGCGTCCAAGAAGACGATCTCCCAAACTCTTCAGCCGCTACGAATTTCGACAACAAAGCCGCTCTGTGCTTCTTCTGCGGGTCTCGACGCCACCCACGAAGCAGGTGTCCAGCAAAGGATTCTATCTGTGCGAAATGTGAAAAGACCGGCCACTGGGCCAAAGTCTGCCGCTCAAGTACTTCCTCGGCACGTCAAAAACAGGATAAAACCACAGCGTCTCATTCAGCCGCAGCATTAGCGACCATTAGTACCACTCTATCGTGTAGCTCCTCCATGCCTACCAACTCAACAGTCGATATCCTCGTCAACGGCCGTTCGTGTCTCGCCTTGTTGGATACTGGCAGCTCGGACAACTTCATTCGTGAGGATCTAGCCAAACACTTAGAGCTGCCCATTCTTCCGCACTCGGGCGTCGTATCAATGGCTTCGCCTAATCTATCCGCAGCCATCTCAGGTCGATGTACAGTGAAGGTTACGATGGGAGACCGCGACTACGAAAAGCTCGAACTATCCGTCTTGTCGGATCTGTGCGCTGACATAATACTCGGTACCCCATTCTTAATCAGACACAAGGAATTGAACATCAATTTCGGAGGTCCGGAGCCAGCACTCCATATATGCGGCCTTACTCGATCAAGAATTTCAGCCCCACCACTATTCGGCAACTTAACTGCCGATTGTCGTCCCATCGCCACGAAGTCCAGACGATTTTGCTCTGAGGACAAAATTTTCATTGGGAAAGAAATCGAAAAGCTACTCAGGGATGAGATAATTGAACCCAGTAACTCACCCTGGCGTGCTCAAGTAGTCATCACATCTACCGAAACAAAAAAAAACGCATGGTAATCGATTTCTCTCAAACCGTCAACCGATTTACCATGCTAGATGCATATCCTCTTCCGCGAATCGATGATATAGCCAACAAAGTCTCACAACACAAATACTACAGCGTAATTGATCTGTCAAGCGCATACTACCAGGTAGAAATCGATCCGTCTGAACGACCTTTCACAGCATTCGAGGCTGACGGAAATCTATACCAATTCAGAAGGATCCCTATGGGAGTAACTAACGGAGCCGCGGCCTTCCAGCGCGTCATGAACGAATTCATATCCTCGAACAACTTATCATCAACATACGCCTACCTCGACGATCTCACCATCTGCGGAACCACTTGGGAAGAGCACGATGAGAACCTTCGACATTTCTGGGAAGCCGCTAAACGAGTAAATCTGAGTCTAAACAAGGAAAAATGCAAGCTTTCGATGACATCAGTGCACCTGCTCGGATATTCTATCTCTCATGGCGTATTGCGGCCCGATCCCGAACGCCTCCGGCCACTACAAGAACTTCAAACTCCTCGCAACAAGTCGTCTCTACAACGCGTAATCGGACTATTCGCATACTATGCTAAATGGATTCAGAACTATTCCCTCAAGATCAAACCTCTGCTCAACGTTTCATCATTCCCATTAACTCGCGAGGAAGTATCAACGATCCAAACACTCAAAGATGATATCTCGAAAGCTGTCGTCGGTTCAATCGATGAAGAACTGCCGTTCACTGTGGAGACGGACGCTTCCTCTTCAGCAATCGGAGCCACCCTCACCCAGAACGGCCGCCCGGTGGCGTTCTTTTCTCGCGCTCTGAATAACACAGAACGTCGCCATCACATCGTTGAAAAGGAGGCATACGCTGTAATCGAATCCATTCGCAAGTGGAAGCACTTCTTAGCTTATCGACACTTTACTGTCGTCACCGACCAGCGGAGCGTATCTTTCATGTTCGATGGAAAAGCTACTGGTCGTATTAAGAACGATAAGATTCTCCGTTGGCGTGTAGAACTAGCCGGCTACTCATTCACAATAAAATACAGACCGGGCCCCGAGAACCGAGCCGCAGACGCATTGTCGCGATCCTTTTGCGCTGCTACTCCAAGAATATCCCTCGCCCAGCTGCATGTTAATCTGATACACCCAGGAGTCCGCCGAATGACTCATTTTGTGAGAGCTAGGAACCTACCATTCTCAGTGGATGACATCAAACGAGTTACGTCGGAATGCCAAACATGCGCTAAATGTAAGCCACAGTACTATAAACCAGAAGTTAGTCACTTAATACGGGCCATGTCCCCGTTTGACCGACTTAACATCGACTTTAAAGGCCCGCTTCCGAGCGCAACTTCGCGACCTTACATCCTAACAGTAATCGACGAGTATTCACGCTTTCCTTTTGCCTTCCCGTGCCGTGATACGAACACGTCAACCGTTATCGCCCGTCTCACCGAGTTATTTTCTACCTTCGGAACTCCCTCTTACATCCACACAGATCGAGGGACATCGTTTATGTCTTCGGAACTAAAACTGTTCCTAACTAAACATGGTATCGCGACTAGTCGCACAACGCCGTATCACCCCCAAGGAAACGGGCAATGCGAACGTTACAATGGAATCATCATGAACACCATCAAACTAGCCATAGAAGATCGCGGGTTGCCGATGTCGCAATGGGAGTCCGTCCTACCAGACGCGCTGCACTCGATTAGATCGCTGCTGTGTACGGCCACGAACGAAACTCCTCACGAGCGTCTATTCACGCACCCGCGGCGTACTTCTACCGGTTCTGCACTACCGACGTGGCTGTCTTCTCCGGGAACTGTACTCCTTCGCCAATTCATTCGCCGATCCAAGAACGACCCCCTCGTCGAGGAAGTTGAGTTAATTGAGGCAAACCCCAACTACGCGTTTATACGGCATCCGAATGGGAGAGAAGATACCGTATCCATCAGGGACCTGGCACCGGCGGGACGTAGCAATACGGATGACACGAATCACTATGAACCCCCCGTACCCAGTCCGCCAATCAATTCCACCCCGCTAACGGACGACTCAGAACCCGCTGAGATCCGCCGACACACGGTCCCAACAGCTCCCGTCGAAGCGACTCCAGTCGAAGTCGAGAGAGGCCCACCTGTGTCAGTAACCTCCGAGACGAGTCCCCCTCTGAGAAGAAGCACTCGAATCAGATACCCAGCTCAACGCCTAAACTTGTAGACTCTTCTTTCTTCCAAAATATCTTGAACTTGTCGTTTTGTTTCTTACCGTGCAATGTATCACGTATTATAAAAGAAGAGAGGAATGTAATGAGTCTTTACTAATTATTGTTTTCTGTGTAACAAGTCTTTACTAATTATTGTTTTCTGTGTTTCAGATCTATGCTATGTTTATGTTGAATAAAGCCTCAAATTGGCCTTTACTTTATCTCTAGCCCGCTAACAAACGCGGCACCACAGTTTGAGGTTGTTACGTTGCCTTATGAGGTGGGCTATTTCTCTAGTGTAATTTGGGTTATTTCCTAATGTTGCCCTTGGGTATGTATTTGTTTGCATTATTGATGATCTGATTAAATGTCTTGAGTGTTGTATTGATGTTCATGATAGGTGTGCTGTTTAATGTGGTGAATTGTTCCTCAGTCTGTATTTTGAACTGTTCCCAATCAGCTTTCTTGTAATTTGTACCAGTAAGTAAGGTTTGCTCAAGTAAAGCGCTTATCAAACATGGTGTGCCACAGGGCTCAGTTCTGGGTCCACTGTTATTTTTATTATATATAAATGACCTTCCACGTTCATCTGATATACTGAACTCCATAAGGTTTGCAGATGATACAACTAGGGCATGGTTAATTAATCATTTTTAGAAAAAAGTGATGAATGATTACATTCTTTAATTTATCAATTATTAACTGATTAAAAATGATTAAAAATTAAATACTTCTTAAAAGAGTAAGAAAGAGCTTTATTGTTTCTGTTGCGTGAGATAAGACCGAAGAAAATATTTTGCTCAAACATTTAGTTTGCTTTAGTTCAAGAAATCAGGCATGGGCGGATTAAACAGTTTATACACGCAAAAAGGTGCCAAATTCAAATGATACATTACAAAATTTAAGGTAAAATGATGGTGAAATTATGAGGAAATGAGGAAAATTAATCACTTCCCATCATTTTCTAAAAATATTTTTTGATTAATTAATGATTAAATTCGAAACAGTGATTAACTGATTGATCACACCCATGCCCTAGATCAGGGGTTTTCAAATTGTGTTCCGCGAGAACTTGATGAGGTTCCGTGGAGCATGTCATGAGAGAATGAGGAGAGAGAGGTAAGATAAAATAATATCAACTGGCATGGATGAATTTACGATATTTTTTGCGAATTCAGTGATTGTGTTTTGAAAGGCGTAGGCAAAGAGAGAATGGGCGAGAGAGAGAATTTTAATTCAAACGATGAGATATCCAGAATAAGTGTTGCCCTCTTGCAGCCACAGTAAGAAACAGGAGCCCATTTTGTAAACAAAACACAGCTGATGACCACAAGCACTGGTCTATGTTTTTAGGTTTAGTTTTCTCAGTTCACGAAAGTTATGATCACAGTAATGTAATATTGAACTTTTATCCAAAGAAAAGCAATCACATCCAAGTCATTGAACATATATTTGTTTGATTGACTATTAAAATTATTCCTCAATAACTTTAAAATTCCTCTTTTAATTATTTTGCATTAAAAACTTTAATTTTACAATAAACATGATATTTTTTATACTTATAATTTCTTTTATGCTGACAGTAATGTGGGGAGGGGAATTTAAAATAAATAGGTCAATAAAAGTAAATTGTCTTTTTTTTTTCTTGTAAATTTCCAGACATACTCGTATTTTTTTTATGTGAAAGTCATATAAGTGCATATGTAAATTTTATAAATTACATAAATAAACTGTAGTGAGCATAAATTGTGTTTTATTACTATTTGCCTTATACCACTAAAATTTTACCTGTTGGTCAAGGTTCCTTGAATTTTTTTTTTTTTTTAAATAAAGGTTCCGTGGCTTCAAAAAGTTTGAAAAACTCTGCCCTAGATACAAATGTCTTTTCTTGCAAAGATGTTAATTCAGCTAAGAATATATTTAATTCAAAATTCATCAGTGTAATGAAATGGTTGACCACCAATAAACTCTTCCTAAATACTAGTAAAACAAATTTCATGATTTTTACTAATAAAAGAAATGTATATCTTGATGAACTTAATATTAATGAAATCGACATAAAGCAGTGTACTGTAACAAAATTTCTTGGTGTAATGCTAGATGAGAATTTGCAATGGAGTGATCATGTAAATTATATCGCGAAAAAGATTTCAGGGAGCGTTGCTATAATGTTTAAACTTAGAAATGTAGTCCCTAAACAGGTTTTATTGACTCTTTATCATACTCTTGTTCTTCCTAAAATAACATACTGCACCCTTGTTTGGGGAAACTCCGCTAACAACACATTAAATGGTATCTTTACCATCCAAAAAGGAGCAATAAGGTTATTATCTGATGTTGATTTCCTTGATCACTCTAGCGCATTATTTAAAGAGCTAAACCTACTAAAGCTCAATGATATAACCAAACTGGCACATTTTATTTTTATTTACGAGTGGAAGAACAAAATCATTAATTGACAATGGGTAAATAGCTATTTTGTAACTCGTCAAGAAATCCACTCGTATCAGACCAGAAATAGATCAAAGCTCGTTATACCTCAATTTAGATTGTTTTCATCTCAAAAACTACGATATAAAAAATGACGATATAAAAAATATTCTGAATGTAAATTTGTTTAAAACCAAGTTGAAATCCCGATTAATAATGGCATACTAACAAAAATCTAGGATTAATGTCCATCAATATTGTTTACTAATTAGTAATTTCTCGTGTATAATCTAGTATTAAAAACACATTTCTTAGTATTGGTCAGTTCTTATATCTCGTGTATAATATTGGTTTCTTTGTATAGTATTGGTATAATGCCTTTAATGGTGACCTTCCATTTGTCATGTCAGTAGTGATAATTTAAGATTAATACATGCTTTAACTATTAATAATACTTATTTACTTATTTATTTATTATTAATTAATAACAACTAGCTGTTTATTTTTAATAAGAATCCAGTAAAGCCTAAAGTTTAAGGGCCAAATTAAATTAAATAAATAGTCAAGCTTCACAATTATTCATGTCATTGTAAAAGCACTGTATTTATTTTATTATTAATAAAGGTTATTCAATTCAATTCAATAAAGTAAATGTTAAAGTCTCATTGGCTTCAAATTTTATCTTCAAAAATCGTTTCTGTGAAATTACGTTCATGCGTGGACCAACTATATTTATGCAGGCTTTGACATAACCGTATATTATATATATATATATATATATATATATATATATATATATATATACGGTTATGTCAAAGCCTGCATAAATATAGTTGGTCCACGCATGAACGTAATATATATATATATATATATATATATATATAGTCATGCGGTTTGCTTCTACAAAGCTTCAATTTAATATTTAGGAGAAATCCAATGACAAGGAGGAATGTAAATGCCATGAAAAGTCTTCTTTAATGCGCAACGTTCGAGCATACTCTCATCATCAGGCTAGATATAACAATATGAAATTAGAATCAATAAATAAATGTGAACAAGACAAAATAATTTCTATAAAACCTATTCATTAAAGCAAATTTTAAAAAGACTAAAAGAAGAGGGTTAAATTCAAAGTTATAAAAATTTACATATAAAATTACAAGAAATTTAAAAGCTATTTTTAAATTACATATAGTAAATTTGAAATAGGTACACTGGAATAATTAACACTAATACAATGGAATAATTAACACTACGAACCTTTCAATGCTGGTTCCGAGGCACGAGTAATTTAAAACAAAACAAAACAGGAAACAAGCTATGGGTTGGGCGGTTGGAGAGTTATAAGTTAGGGGAGGGGGATTATAAAAAATTGGGGAGGGGGGAGGGGAGTTGGGGAGGGGGGATTATAAAAAATTTAGAGGGACAGCTGAGGAATCCACGTTTAGAGAAGGGGTCAATGTTTTAATATAAAGAGATTCCAAAATTCTA
This sequence comes from Bathynomus jamesi, assembly GCA_023014485.1. Classification (NCBI taxonomy): domain Eukaryota; kingdom Metazoa; phylum Arthropoda; class Malacostraca; order Isopoda; family Cirolanidae; genus Bathynomus; species Bathynomus jamesi. The sequence goes on from JAJOZX010000083.1 coordinate 1,113,941, forward strand.
AGTGAGTTAGGACAAGAATTACAACCGAGAATCTCCCACCCATTGTAAACCAATTTTCTATCGACGCTTCGTTGATGACTCGATAGCTGTTTTTGATAATGCTGTACAAGCGCAACAATTTTTTAACTTCTTAAATTCTCTGCACCCCAATATAACTTATACAATGGAAACTGAGAAAAATGGCTCCCTTCCCTTTTTAGATCTTTTAATTTCGAAAAAAGGTGATTCTATTACTACATCAGTTTACAGGAAACCCACTTTTACTGGTTTGGGCATGAATTTCTTTAGTTTTACTGATTTTAACTATAAGATGTCGTGTATTAAAACTCTCTTGTTCAGAGGATATAATTTGACCTCTAGTTTTACCTTACTAAACGATGAATTTAATAATTTAAGATCATATTTTACCATAATAGTTTTCCTGTTCAATATGTAGATAAACTAATAAGATCTTTCTTAAATAATGTTTATAGCCCTCAACTTTCCTGTATTTCAGTGCCTAAAGATATAAAATATTTCCTGGTACCTGAATGGGTCCCATGAATAAAGAATTTAAACTTAAATTTACAAAGTTGTTAAGAAAATTTTTTTATCATACTGATTTTTGCATTATATTTATTAACAAAATGTCTTTAGGTAGCTTTTTCTCAGCGAAGGATCGAACTCCTGATTCGTTGTGTAACGGTGTTGTATATTTATTTACCTGCCCAAGGTGTCTCCTTGGTACTTATATTGGCAGCACCGTGCGCTGCCTCAGGGTTAGATTTTATTCGCATATGGGAATAAGTTGCCGAACAGGTAAAATTTTAAATAAAAAAGAAGCCTCCAGTATTCGGGAACATAGTATAAAATGTAAAACTGATGTCACTTTAGATAATTTTAAAATTCTCGGTTGTAATTCTTGTCCTAACTCACTTAGAATTTTGGAATCTCTTTATATTAAAACATTGACCCCTTCTCTAAACGTGGATTCCTCAGCTGTCCCTCTAAATTTTTTATAATCCCCCCTCCCCAATTTTTTATAATCCCCCCTCCCCTAACTTATAACTCTCCAACCGCCCAACCCATAGCTTGTTTCCTGTTTTGTTTTGTTTTAAATTACTCGTGCCTCGGAACCAGCATTGAAAGGTTCGTAGTGTTAATTATTCCAGTGTACTAATTTCAAATTTACTATATGTAATTTAAAAATAGCTTTTAAATTTCTTGTAATTTTATATGTAAATTTTTAAACTTTGAATTTAACCCTCTTTTTAGTCTTTTTAAAATTTGCTTTTAATGAATAGGTTTTATAGAAATTATTTTGTCTTGTTCACATTTATTTATTGATTCTAATTTCATATTGTCATTATCTAGCCTGATGATGAGCGTATTGCTCGAAACGTTGCGCATTAAAGAAGACTTTTCATGGCATTTACATTCCTCCTTGTCATTGGATTTCTCCTAAATATATATATATTAGGGTGCCACTTATTTGGGGTGTTTTTCATTTTTTGGGAATTTCTATCAGGACGGGCGCATTTCTGGTGTCATTCCGTCTAAAAACATTGTGTCTAAAGTATTTTTGAAATAAAATAATAATTAGAACTGCCTCAACGAGGTCAAAGTTTATACTTTTTGTCGAAAAGTACTCATGGCGTTCTGTTATCATGTCAGTTTTCGTTTCGATAGCTGCTGTAGTTTCTGAGTTGAAAAATGATAACAGACAGACAGACGGACGGTCAGAGTCGTTGGTTTAGTCTTCCGCACTGGTGTACAGAAGACTAAAATGAGGTATTATACAGGGTGTAACACGAGTTTATCCAAATATTGATACAGGCGAAAGAACATGTTATTCTAAGTAGAAAATGGGTTGGGACGAGTTTTGCCAACACTAACAGTGTTTCATTCTCTTTTTCAGTGAGTTCTGAAACGACGTGATGACTTCGGCAACAAGATCTAAAACAGCAGTCTATCTCCTGGGGACCGTGGACCACAGCATCACAGGAAGCATGCTGCCTACGGGAAAGCAGGCGCTTCAGTACTTTTTCCACCTTCACCTTGACGTCAAGAAGCCGATCAAGGAAGCAGCCGCTGAGACAGTGACCGCAGTCAAGGAATTCTGGGAGCGGTCCCGTATTCCTACGCAGAAAGACCAACGCGCAAGGGACAAGGTTCTCCGAATGTACGAGAAGTGGCGGGCTCTGAACAAGAACTCGAAACGGCGCACTGTGACCCAAATCAGGAACGAGGCCGAGTTCCTCTCATCCCTTGACCGCCTCTTCGACATCGCACACGAACAGGCGATGTCGATGATCACAATCGAAGAGGACAGGGAGTTCCTGACGGGACAAAGGGCCGAGGTGCGGCGCGGCCGCATCTCCTCCACACGTGACATGACGCTGCACACTGAGGAGGAGCGTGCGAGGAGACAGGAAGCGGAAAGGAGCCGCCGGCAAGATGATGAAAGGGCGAACAGAGAGAGCCGAGAAGAACTCGTCGAACTGGCATCGAGCTCCAGCTCAGGTGCAAGCAGCCCGACTCGGTCACCGACACGGCGTCGTCGCCGAGAAGAAGAGGAAGAGCTCTCTCTCCCGGGCCCGTCCACGTCGAATGCAGAAGCATCTACGACCCCTTTACCACCCAAGCGATTCCGCGCGTCGAAAAAGATGATCACCCCTGATCTCTCCGCAGCGATGGATCGGACGAAACTTACCGACCGAGAAGGTGTTTTTTTGCTGTCGGCGGCTGCGAGGAGCTTGGGCCACGACCCTGAGGAGCTGGTCTTGAACCGCGAATCCTCCCGCCGCGACCGAGCAAAGTTCCGTGCTATGGCAGCAGCGGAAATGAAGGCAGCCTTCCATCCTACTGTGCCGCTGACCGTTCACTGGGACGGGAAAATCGTACCAGCGGCTGACGGAGGCCCTGCTGAAGATCGCCTTCCAGTTCTGGTGTCTGGGGAGAACGTCGACAAGCTTCTGGCTGTGCCCAGCCTCCCCGACGGCACCGGCCGCGCCATGGCGGAAGCCGTCCTCTCTGCCCTCGAGGATTGGGACATCAAGGGACGGATCTGTGCCCTCTTTTGACACCACCGCCTCAAACACAGGACTCTCAGGAGGAGCTTGCTATATCATTGAGCAGAAACTCGAGAAGACAGTGCTTCATTTGGCTTGCCGCCACCACATCCACGAACTGGTGTGCGAGAAGGCATTCACGGCGTGCCTCGGTCCCTCTACTGGTCCTGACATCCTCCTGTTCAAACGATTCGCCGCCCAGTGGGACTTCATCGATCAAACCAAAGCGAAGCCCTTCGAGGATGGAACCATGCCGCAGCACCTGAAGGACGCCCGCGACGACCTGCTGATCGAATTCAGCCGCCTCCTCGACGGTCAACATCCACGTGATGACTACAGGGAACTTCTGGAGCTCTCTGTAATTGTGCTGGGCGGTCCGAACAAGCGGGGTGCCCGGTTCGCTCGTCCCGGCGCCTTCCATCGCGCGCGCTGGATGGCAAAAGTCATCTATGCCATCAAACTGTTCCTGTTCCGGGAACAGTTTCAGATGTCGTCAGGCGAAGCGGCTGGAATCCGGCGATTCACCATCTTCGCCGTGTCCATCTACGTGACGGCCTGGTACAAAGCGCCGCTCCCGGCAACGGCCCCAGCCGCGGACCTCGCGCTGCTCAAGGCCCTCGTCTATTATCCGGACTCAGCGGTGGCCAAGGCGACGGCGACAGTCTTCGCCAGGCACCTATGGTACTTGAGCGAGCGCCTCGTCACCCTGGCCATCTTCGACGAGGGTATCGACTTGGCGACAAAGCGGGAGATGATTAAAGCGATGGAAGAAGAGGAAGGATCGGAGGATCCCCCGCGGCGTATCAATGTGGACCTGTCCACCGCCTCAATCGCCAACAATACATTGGCCAAGTTCACAACGACTACATCAAAGGAGTTCTTCAAGGTTCTGGACATCAGCACCGCCTTCCTGCTCAAGGATCCGGAGGAGTGGCGGACGGACCCAGCCTTCATCGCCGCATCCCGCCGAGTCCAGGCCCTTCAAGTTGTCAATGACTTCGCGGAGCGCGGGGTGGCGTTGATGCAGTCTTTCAACCTGGCCCTTACCAAGAGTGAAGACCAAAGGCAGTTCCTCTTACAAGTGGTCGAGAAGCACCGCTGTGACTTCCCAACCGCCCGCAAGTCCACCGTGACCTCTGCAAAGTAGGCAACAATGAGAGGGAGATGGGCGCCCATGATACCCCCCCCCCCTTGAGGGGCTAATACTCGAGTTGAGGGGGACCTAGAGTTGAAAGTATGAAGTCCAGTTATATATTTTAGGTCAAGATTAGTAGCTTGAACAAACTAGAAGTGATATTTTATTTGCTAGAGGCATAGAACATCATGATCTAAAATTTCTACTTTTCGAGAAAATATACAAACTTTGACCGTATTGAGGCAGTTCTAAATATTGTTTTATTTCAAAAATATTTTACACACGATATTTTTTGACAAAATGGAACCAGAAACGCGCCCGTCCCGATAAAAATTCAAACTTTCGAAAATAAGTGTCACCCTAATATATTATATATATATATATAATATATATATATATAATATATAATATATATATATATATATATATATAATGCAAACCCACCAGGAAAAGGAAAAATTATTCCAAGTTCTTTCGTGTATTCAGAAGTACACCTCGTCAGGGAATGAAGAGAGTAGGCAAAATGCCCACAATATATACTGTACAGCGGGATGGAAACAGAGAGATTAGCACATAATTAACAAGACTTAATGAGAGGCAGAGGGAATTTAAACAAGATATGGTCAATTTTATACATTCCCGCACTGTTATTGAAATTATTTTTAAAATGGATAAATGCACATTCTAGAACAGGGGTACCCAACAGAATTCTAGTTGTGCGCCACATGTGTGGCGATCAGCGGGCTAAATTCGCCACATAGTGAAACTGTGTGTACTAACACGTTAGAAATGGAAGAAAAAAGGACATACAAAAGGAAAACTTTAATACAACAATGATATATATGTTTAGGATAAACTTTATTGTAAAAACATTCATAATGTTAAAAATTACAGCAATGCAATGAGCTATATTAAAAAATTCAATGTGAAGCTTGGCAGTCTTTATCTTGCGCTAGCCGGGTGAAATCAGGCATAATATTTTCACTTATTAAACATCTGAGCTCTGCCTCTAAATTGGCATCAAGCAAATTAGAGCGATAGTTTGACTTCAGGTGACTCATTACAGAAAAGGTGGATTCACAGTTGAGCCAAAGATCGAAAACAATCTCGCAATACCTGACTGCAACACCATGAACTTGTTTTCTCCAAAAAGCCAAGTCCAAAACTGGACGAAAGATTCTTTTCTTTGTGGCTGGACCATTTTGTTTTGAAGCGAAAGGACCCCCCCATTTTTAAATGACGTCTTTTCAAATGAAATGAAATAGGTTGACAAGTTCCGTCGTTTTTTGTGCACTAAAAATGTCCAAATGCAAAGGCTCTTTCATGAACTCAAAAGCCATTCGCTTCACAAGCTAATCATCAATTCGCCACATGTGGCGATTGGCGAGCGTGTTGGATAACCCTGTTCTAGAATATTTCTTTCAATTATATCACTATTTTTAACAAGTGCTTTAGAACTATCCCACTTGATGCTATGATTACATCTATACATATGGTTATTGGTTAAACAATGCATTAAAATTATTTGCTGTTCTACACGCATATTTATGCTGTTTTACCATAATATCTAACGTTTTACCCGTTTGGCCTATATATATACTAAGTTACATTGTGTACATCCTATCGAATACACACAACCAACAACATTATCCGGGCTCAGTGGCGGTTCCTCATATGGGCAATATGGGCAGCCGCACAGGGCGGCATTTGTGGAGGGGCGGCATGAGCGCCTGCAAAAAAAATAAAAATAAAAATAAGAATAAATAAAAATAAGAATAAATAAATAAAGAAATAAATAAAAATAAAAAATAAAATAAAATAAATAATAAAAGATCAATAAATATATTTTTATTAATAAAAAACCATCTATTGCATTTTCCATAAACCTTCCCATAAAAGACCTAAACAATGCAAAATGCTTCCAGATTAATATTATTGGGAATAAAGGCCCATACTTTAACATATGTAATGTTATTTTTCTGGGTTTGGTTAAATAGTGAAATGTATATTATTTATTACAGAACGAATCTTCACACTAAGCCATTAAGGTCTGTCAAAACCGCAAATGGATAAGAAGAGGTCAAAGCTATCAGGTGCTCAGTTTAGAAAAAAGAGGAAAGAAGAAGAGGAGAAACGAGCAAAAGATAAAGGTATAGAGCTATGTCATCTACTCTTCACTGCTATATTGCACTGCTATTTTGTGATATAGCTTTCTGAGTCATTTGAAGTGTACTATTATGTATATAATTAGCCATTAACCAAGGAGGTTGTATTATTCATTTGTTTCCTATTCTAAAAGTTTAATAAATTGTGCTTAATAACATGTTAAATTAATTGTACTAGCCTATTCATGCATTGGTCTGTTATGTTCTATTTTACTATTTGCAGGGGCACTTTTGAAATATTTTGGAACACCCTCTGCCACTAGCCAGGATGAGAGGCCGTCTACTTCTGCCATTATTGAGGCTGAGGAGCCATCTACCTCCTCAGCCTCACATATGTCTCCACAAATGCAGTTGATCCTGAGGATGAAGACCCATTTGCTTCTACTTCTCCCCGGCAGGACTCTTCAGGTGAGTTTGTGTGCACATATGTCTGTGAGTGTGTGCGTGTGTGTGTATGTGTATGTGTGTGCATCCCTGCAAAGCATTTTGCAAACAGTTATAAATTATAATGTTATTATCACTGGGTCTGGGTTACTGGGTATGTGTGGTGTTTCACCACCATAATTCCATAACACCACCACCATAACAAAGTGCTGTGAATAATGTGTTATCTAACTTAGGTGTGTATACTAATGAGTAATGCTCTTGTTCTTTCTATTAGAAAGGCCTGGAGCAGAATCGCCTCCTGAGGATGAGTCTCTGTCCACCGACCCTGCTAACTGGCCTTCAGTTCTGACTGAGAGAATTCGGACACAACTGGTTTCCAGGGGACCAAGTCAAGTACCATCTGACTTTGTATTCCCTAGAAACGACAGTGACGGAAGAAGTTTCCACCATCAATACTTCAGGAAGTCATTGGTTAGTGGGGAAAATATAACCAGAAGTTGGTTGGTCTATTCCTTAAAAAACAACAGCCTTTTCTGTTTCTGTTGTACATTATTTTCCAAGAGGAAAATAAATTTAACAAGTTTGGGACTCTCGGACTGGAAGCATGCAAGCTCATTGCTCACATCACATGACAACAGTTCAGAACACCTAAATTCTATGAAAATCTGGAAAGAACTGGCAGTGAGGATGAGAAAGGGGGAGACCATTGACAAGCAGGAGATGGCACTTCTGGAGGCTGAGAAGTTGAGATGGAGAGCGGTGCTGACACGTCTCACTGCTATTGTGCATTCTCTGGCAGTTAGGAATTTGGCATTAAGGGGACATACAGAAAAATTGTTCTCACCATCAAATGGCAATTTTCTGAAAGAAGTTGAACTGATGGCACAATTTGATCCTATAATGCAAGAGCACATTAACCGTGTCCAAAAAGGGACCTCCAGTCACACCAGCTACCTCGGCCACCACATACAAAACGAACTCATTGATTTGTCGAGCAGCAAGACCATTTCAGCAATGGTGAGCGACATCAAACAATCAAAGTTTTTTTCAATAATTCTAGATTGCACTCCAGATATCAGCCACACTGAACAGTTGTCAGTTGTGATTCGGGTTGTGTCACTGGAGGGGAAGCCCATATAAAGGAACATTTCATGGGGTTTTTGGAGGCAGAGGAGTCCACTGGTCAACATTTGGCATCTCTGATTCTGAAGAGACTGGAGGAGCTAAAAGTTCCTTTCATGGACTGTAGAGGACAATCATACGACAACGGGGCCAACATGAGGGGAAAAAAACAAGGGTGTTCAATCCAGGCTCCTAGAAATTAATCCCAGAGCTCTGTTTGTTCCATGTGGGGCTCATTCTCTGAATTTGCTTGTGGCCGATGCTGCTAAGGGATCTATTGATGCCACAAGTTACTTTGGCATCTTGCAGAAGCTTTACAACTTGTTTTCAGCCTCCACACAACGATGGGCCATTTTGAAAAAACATGTGAACATCACATTGAAGATGTGGTCTGATACAAGGTGGGAAAGCAAGATCAAGAGTGTGGAGCCCCTGAGATATCAGGCAGCTGCAGTGAGAGATGCACTGATCGAGGTGAGGGACCACACCAAAGACTCTGTAATAAAGGTCGAGGCTCAATCTCTGTCAGAGGAGGTTGGGTCATACCGCTTCGCCATTTGTTCAGTGGTGTGGCATGACCTGTTGTGCCAAATTCAGCATGTGAGCAAGCAGATGCAGTCTCCTAGCATGCACGTTGATGTTGCAGTAAATCTCCTAAAAAAAACAGAGAGAGGTCTCCGCAATTACAGGGCAACAGGTTTTGTGGCTGCACAAATGGCAGCCACAGATATCTGTGAACAAATGAATGTGGAGGCTGTGTTAAAACAAAAACGGCTGAGGTCCACAAAGCGGCACTTCTCCTATGAAGCATCTGATGAGCCCTTGATTGATGCTTTGAAGAAGCTGGAGGTGACATTTTTCAATGCAGTGGTTGATGCTGCAACATCAGCCATTCAGGAAAGATTTTCCACGTTGGAAATTGTGGAAGAGAAGTTTGGAGTGCTGACACATTTCCAAAATCTCACATTTGAGGAGCTGACAGAACAATGTGTGAACCTTAGTACTACACTACACTTTAAGGGACAATCTGACTTGGATGGCAGAGAGCTTGCACAGGAGCTGAAGAACTTGCCTGACTTGCCATCAAAGACCATATCCTTGCTTGAACTGCTGACATTTATCCATGAAAGGGAGCTCTCTGAAATATATCCAAATTTGTGGACTGCTCTCAGAATTGGTCTTACTCTTCCAGTCACTGTTGCTGAAGCAGAGAGGAGCTTTTCAAAGCTGAAGCTCATCAAATCCTACCTGAGGTCAACTATGTCACAGGAACGCCTTACCGGTCTGGCCATCATCAGTATAAATCATACAATTGCTGAGCAGATTTCATATGATGATTTAATTCATGACTTTGCATCAAGGAAGGTAAGAAGAGTCAGGCTTTAGATGGCAGTTGTGCTGTGGTGCAATTTATTTTGTTTCTTGTTCAAAGTGTAGCATAATAATTACCCTCTCTTAAGTGTCTTATTCTATTTATGTGATAGAGCATTTGTACAATTTAGAAATTTGATTCTCTAGTTTATTTATGGCAGTTGTGCAATTTAATTTGTATTTTTCCTGTTCATAGTATCATAATTACATTCTCTTAAGTGAGTTATTCTATTTACGTGATGAAGGATTTGTAAAATTCAGAAATTTGAGTCTTTGTTTTGGTTCTGAAGTTCCAACAATTAGTCCAATAAAAAGTTATTTTGTGAAAGAGTTATGTCTGTCCTTTATTTTGGGGGATTCGAATGTGTGTGTGTTGGCGAACAGGGGGGGGGGGGGCGCTGAAGGTGAGGTTCGCCCAGGGCGTCATGTAAGCTAGGACCGCCACTGTCCGGGCTATTCTTTATTAGGCGTGATTTAACAGTATTATTATACTTAAAGACTACATTGTGTGTATTCGATCGGATGTACACAATGTAACTTAGTTTAGTATATATAGGCCAAACGGGTAAAACGTTAGATATTAGGGTAAAACAGCATAAATATGCGTGTAGAACAGCAAATAATTCTAATGCATTGTTTAATCATATGTATAGATATAATCATAGCATCAAGTGGATTAGTTCTAAAGCGCTTGTTAAAAATAGTGATATAATTGAAAAAAATATTCTAGAATGTGCATTTATCCATTTTAAAAATAATTTCAATAACAGTGCGGGAATGTATAAAATTTACCATATCTTGTTTAAATTCCTTCTGCCTCTCATTAAGTCTTGTTAATTATGTGCTAATCTCTTTGTTTCCGTCCCGCTGTACAGTATATATTGTGGGCATCTTGCCTGCTCTCTTCATTCGCTGACGAGGTGTACTTCTGAATACACGAAAGGCCTTGGAATCATTTTTCTTTTTCCTTATGGGTTTACATCATTCACTCATTTCATGAGTTTAATTGTGAAATTCATCCCATATATATATATATATATTGGAAGACCAGGAGCAAGTAAAAATGCTACTAGCTCTAGCTGATGAATTTATGTTAACGCAAGAAATAACAGAAAACACAAGAAAAAACAACTGCCTAGATTTGGTATTCACAAACAACAGCAACATAATTGATAATGTAGAAATATCGCCAACTATAATATCGGACCATAACATTATTGAAATAACAACCAATATAAAAGCAACAGGAAAGGAAAGAACACGAACAACAGAAAGAAGCAAATTCGAAATTTTTAATTTTCACTCCAAAGCTATAAATTGGGAAGATGTTGCATCCAGCATGGAAATAATAGATTGGAAAACCATTTTCGAGACGAAGACAACGGAAGAGATGCTAATGACTTTAGAGGAGAAGACGCTGGAAATTGTGGAAAGACATGTCTCAAAAATACAACAAAGAGGAAAGAGAAGCAGGTTCGAGAGACAAAAGAGGTCATTGTTCCGAAAGAGAAAACGAGTGACTGCAAAATTAAGTAACTGTAAAGATAACAACATCAGGAAAATATTAAATGATAAACTACAGAGTATCGATGACGTCATACAGGAACTAATTGAGAAGCATACATAAAAAGACGACGACGCTATAGAAACGATAATGGTTAACTCAAAGTACTTCTATAATTTTGCAAAAAGGAAGTCGAAAAACCATGCGACTGTCGGACCTCTAAAAAACGAGAACAATGCTTTATCTGATGATCTAACAGAAGTATCTGAAATATGAAGACCTCAGTACGAATTATCTTTCAGTATCACAAAACTGACAAACTGATATGCGATAGAAACGCGTTCTTTGAAGAAGAACTACAAGGGGAAAGTATAACGGACTTCGACTTTACAACGGATGATATTCCACAAGCTATAGGGAAACTAAAAGGACACTCAGCAGCAGGACCGGATAAATGGAATGCCACACTGATCAAAAACTGTATGAATGCAATCGCTGAGCCCCTATATTGGATATGGAGACGATTACTAGACACGGGAGAAATACCGGGCATCCTGAAGAGCGCGAACATAGTTCCAATATATAAGGAGGAGATCGATCTGAGGCCAAAAACTATATGCCAGTGTCGCTTACATCTCATCTCACTAAAATATTTGAAAGAATAGTTAGACAGAAAATCTACGACTTTTTGGAAACTCAAAAGATTCACTGATAACCAACATGGGTTTCGGTCAGGCAGATCATGCCTATCACAACTAATGGAACACTACAACCAGGGGTGTGCTGCTAATTTCTTAACAACTGGTTCTGATACAGATAGGGGCGTAAATCGGTGAGCGCCAATAGCGCGAGTCATTAAGCTAGGGGTTCTGGGGTGAGCGGTAGCTCTCCCAGCGGGGTCCGGGGCGGAGCCCCGAAAGCCAACGCATTTTAGCTTTTCCAAACAGCATTTTGTAACATTTTGGCAGAAATTATTTAACATATTTTTGATACTCACTAATGACATAATTATCTAAAACTAAACTAATTTTTCATCAAAAAATAAATAAATATTGAAACGACCACTGCTTGTGATACTACCTATATGTTTCTATAAAATCCTGAAAAAATTAAAAAAAATTTAGATATAAATTTACCTTCTCAATCATGCTGTCTCATTCAAGAAGTTTCTATGATATATAGCCAGTTCGTTCTGCGATGGTTGAGTATCAGTTTTCTCACGAACTCTAGTATCATCAGCTTGACGATGACTTCTTAGCCAAGTCTTGACATATGGCACAGCATCCCAGTCTGCTACAGGCTTTCCTAGTATTTTTATTGTCATCAGACTGGAAATATGATTAATGGAAAGTTTGCTTCTTTCCGCTTTCGCAATATCGTTCATAACACTAAAGCCTCGTTCTGCTTCCGCGCTGCTAATAGCAATTGTGCTCATTATTTTCTTAGCTTTAGTAATGGTAACTTTGCTTATTACGCAGTTGTTCGATCGATCTTTTCATAAATACTTTCTAAAAATTTCATAATGAAATAAAATCATTCTAATGGCATGCAACGATTGTAACATCAAATGTGACATTGCAAACTAAAGCTATAATTAACAAAAACACAATTGTGAACGAGACAAATCCAGGGCGTCATGAGCATTTGTAAAATTCATCAAGACTGACTGACAAATTGCAAATTTCAAGATAAATTTCTACTGACTTAAATATTTGTTAAAAACAAACAAACGGTTCGGTGATCCAATCAAAATTTAACAACCAGTTCGAGCGAACCGGACCGAACCGGTCCCAGCACACCCCTGACTACAACAACATTAGTGATGCACTTGAAAGCACTGAAAACTATGATGTAATATACAAAGACTTTGCCAAAGCATTCGACAAGTGTGACCATAGAATCATAATACATAAACTGAAATATATGGGAATAACAGGAAAAGTGGGGAAATGCAGGGCCGTTTCCTGGCATAAGCAGACTAAGCGGCCGCTTAGGGCCCCACTGCTACTAGGAGGCCCCTAGACAGGCTCCCAGGTCATAGCTCAGTGGGCAAGAATAGGAATATAGCTGAAGTTATTATTAATATTATTGTTATTATTATTATTATCCTTATTATTATTATTATTATTGTCGTATTAATTAAAGCTTTTGTATGAGACAAATGTGATAAAACGGAGACAAACGAAACGTTTTGGTCGTAAATAACTATTGTGAGATCTTATTTCTATATTATTTAACTTTATTCTTACTATATGCTTATACTTTCCTAAATGCTTAATTTTTCTAGTATTGTAAAACATTATTTCACTAATTTACTAATTATTAAGAGATTCTGTAACACTTTAAAACCTAGGATTATTTTCGTTATGTTTTCAAGTTTGTTAATTCTTTTCTCATCTTTTTCAGATAATGTGAATTTTGTTGGTTAAAACCTAAATGGTCTGATTATTTGAATGTATTTGATTAACGTTACAATTATAACAATTATTATTATTATCATCATCATTATTATCATGATTATTATTATTTAGCAGATTAGTTGTGGTTAACTAGATGTGACTTCGTGCATCTTGGAAAATGAAACGACATTATCCATCAGGAGCTGAAAAACGTTAAGAGAAGAAAATAGAGGAGAAGCTTTCCAGTAGCACAGGTGAGATGTGCCACTTGTATATTCTTATGATTACAGTTCAGGCAACTAGGTTAGGTAGAGCATGAAGCTAGGCAAGTGCTCAGGAATCGTGTAGAGTAAGCTAGTCTCTGTAATATTTATAATATTTCGAAATGTGAAATTAAATGGATCACACCACCTCAAATTCTGTTCACACAGATCAATTATCAAACAAGATAAGAAAGAGTATTTTAGCAAAAATTAACAGAATATGTAATGTTATGTTCTTCTCAGGAGCACTACTGAAATATTTGGAAAAGCCATCCTCAGCAAAGCCTGATGAGCATCATGAGCCAACAGCGGGACCATCCTCAATGCAACCTGAAACACCACTAGAAGTAGAGCCTGATGAACCAACAAATGGCCCATCTTCTGTTCAGCTTCAAACACCACATACAGGCATTTCTACTGAGCAACAAGAACCAAGATCTGCTCCACCGCTTGATCCGTATGACTGGCCAATTGTCCTGTCAGATGCCTTGAAGACAGATCTGGTGTCTCAAGGACCATTTCAAATCAGTCCAGATTTCACATTCCCTAAAAGAGAGGACGGTAGAAGCGTTCATCACCATTACATGTACAGAACATTAACTAATGGGGAAAAAATAAAGCGAAACTGGCTGATGTACTCCAGAAGGAATGATGCTCTTTATTGCTTCTGCTGCAAGTTGTTTTCAAGGAAGTCGCACAAACTAATTACGGATGGACTTTCAGACTGGATAAACGTTGGTTCGCTTCTGAAAGGCCATGAAAATAGTTCAGAACATGCAGATAACATGGCAACATGGAAGGATCTGGAACTGCGGCTAAAAACTGGGAGGACCATTGACCAAACTGAAATGTCATTAATGGAGGTAGAGCGAAGACGCTGGCGAGATGTTCTCACACGTCTTGTAAGTATAATCAATCACTGGCAGAGAGAAACCTTGCTTTCAGGGGGTCTTCCTCTACATTGTACAATCGAGACAATGGCAACTTCTTGAAAGAGGTTGAGCTGCTGGCCAAATTTGATCCAGTGATGAAACAACACATCAGCAGAGTCGAAAGTGGCCAATATAGTCATTCAAGTTACCTAGGAAACATCATTCAAAATGAGTTCATTGGGTCCATTAGTGGAAAGATCTTGGATGCCATTGTTGCAGAAATAAAACAAGCTAAGTATTACTCACTCATTTTAGACTGCACTCCAGACATAAGCCACCAAGAACAGATGTCGATTATTATCAGAACTGTTAAAATGGGTGAAGTACCAGAAATAAAAGAATACTTCTTGGGCTTCCTTGAGGCTTCAGAAAGTACAGGCCTGGGTTTACCAGTTCTGATTCTGAAGAGACTAGATGAACTGAATATTCACTTTGATGATTGCAGAGGACAGTCATATGACAACGGAGCGAACATGAAGGGCAAGAACAACGGTGTTCAGGCAAGGTTATTAGAGAAGAACTGTCGTGCACTCTATGTTCCATGTGGGGCTCACACTCTGAATCTTGTAGTGGCTGATGCAGCTAAAGCTTTCACAGATGCCATCAGCTTCTTTGGCAACGTACAAAAATTGTACAACCTTTTTGCAGCAGCTACACAGAGATGGACAATCCTAAAGAAGCACGTGAACATAACACTCAAGTCTTGTAGTGAAACCAGGTGGGAGAGCCGGCTTAAGAGCATTGAGGCTATGCGATACCAGAGCCACAACATCAGAGAGGCCCTGTTGGAAGTCAGAAACAATGCCACAGATGCCATAGCCAGGACTGAAGCACAAGCACTTGCAGACGAGGTAGGGTCTTATCGCTTTCAGATTTGCACAGTAGTATGGTATGACATTCTTCATGCAGTTAACCATGTGAGCAAACTTCTGCAGTCTCCTACAATGCAGTTTGATGTGGCAGTCAACCTCCTCACAAAAACAAAAGACTCACTCACCAGCTACAGAAACACAGGTTTTGTTGCAGCACAAGTCGTAGCTAGGGACATATGTGAGGAAATGAATGTGGAGGCTGTGCTGAAGGAGAAGAGGCTCAGATCCACAAAAAAGCACTTTACTTACGAAGCTCCTGACGAACCATTCACAGAAGCCTTAAAGAGGCTGGAAGTCAAATTTTTCAATGTGGTGGTGGATTGTGCCATCGGGTCAATAAATGAGATTCAAAACATTAGATGATGTGAGGGACATATTTTGGGTTCTCCTAAACTTCACCACAATGAACAAGGAAGACTTGTCCTGCAAGTGTGAAAAGCTCTCTAAGATACTGAACTCTGGAGCTGACTCTGACATTGATGGAAGAGAATTGGCCCTCGAAATTAAGAACTTGCCGACTTTACCTTCACACAACATGACTGCATTGGAGCTTATCTCCCTCATTCATCAGAAGCAACTGGAGGAACTATACCCCAATCTCTGGGTTGCACTAAGAATTACCTGCACTCTACCTGTGACAGTAGCGTCAGCCGAGAGGAGCTTCTCTAAGATGAAGCTAATCAAGAACTACCTCAGATCATCAATGGGCAGGATCGCTTCAGTGGCCTTAGCATCATAAGCACCAACCAGGACGTTGGCAGGGAGATTTCATATGATGATGTTATTGATGATTTCGCCCAGAAAAAATCTATGAGGCAAAATTTTGAAGATACAAACTGTTCTGTATAACTGTTAGCTATTACACGATTGTATCGTAGAGTTAGTAATTGTTTGGTAGTTGATAATTACATTATTTTTTTATACATAGTTCTGTGTCATTTATTCTAAATAATGTATAAGCTAATTTTCAGGAATTTCATGAAGAGTATTTTTTCTGTTTGTCTTCTGAAAGTACATATTTGTTGTTTTGGACATAAATGTTTCATTAAAATTGTTTCATAATTGTTTTCATTAACAGCCATTTTTTGTATGTGTGTGCTGAGGTGATGTAGTAAGGCGTGAGTTGGTGGATGGAGGGGTGGGGCCTCAAATGGGTATACTGCTTCGGGCCCCCTAATGTCTAGAAACGGCCCTGGGGAAATGGATATATAATTTCCTTAGTGACCGGCGGCAAGTCGTTACAGTATAAGGAGTATCTTCACCAGAATCAGAATTCCTCATCTCAGTACCACAAGGTACAGTATTAGCTCCACTACTCTTAGACATGGGCAGTAATGTATTTGAAAAGACTTAAATACGTATTTAAATACATGTATTTATGAATATTTTTTTGAGGGTATATTTAATTACGTATTTAAATACTTTCGTAAAGTATTCAGTATTTGTAAATACCTGTTTTTAAATACATTTTTAATTTTGCGAGGATGTACAGTACTAACCACCCAGTATTTAACTGGTACCACAGAACACAGTAAAACATTTTTCAAGGTGCTTGTGCTTCCAGAAAGTTCCAGGCTCAGCAGGCTGGAACTTTCTGGAAGCACCTTGAAAAATGGAACTTCCAGCCTGCTCTAGTGGCGATTGTCACAGACTCACAGCTGCAGTGCGGCAGCCGGCAGTCTATCCTGAGGCATCGTCATATGTGGTTGTGTAAAGTTCAGCGCTAACTGTGCAATTAGCCTTAGCCTATTGATCATATTAGACGAGGACAACATTTGTAACATGGCTGCAGTGATTTTATGTGCTTTTTGAAAAGTATCTAAATTGTATTTGAAATGTATTTAAATACATTTTAGGAATAATGTATCATATTTAGTATTTAAATACGTTCTGA
Source organism: Bathynomus jamesi (assembly GCA_023014485.1). NCBI lineage: Eukaryota > Metazoa > Arthropoda > Malacostraca > Isopoda > Cirolanidae > Bathynomus > Bathynomus jamesi. The sequence goes on from JAJOZX010000083.1 coordinate 1,131,035, forward strand.
AAACCTTAATTTTATTTAGTATTTGATTAATTTTATTTTCAAGTATTTTATTTTGTTTGCAAAAGATAATGATGTGTTGTATGTGACCCCAAGTATTTTGGTCCTGTGTGTGTGTGGAATGTTGATGTTGTTTAGTGTAAGCTGTGGAATTACCTGGTGTTCTTTTGTGTTGCTTGTAAGCAAGGTGATGGTTGATTTTGTGGGCGCTACTTTGAGTCTATTGTGTGTGAGCCAGTCTTGTAATACAATGTTGGTATGAATATGTGCTGATATTTGTGAGAGCTAGTGTTCCCTGTGGGCCCAAGTGTTTAAGGTGTATGTTAGATATGTTGTCTGGTCCAGTAGCCTTCGAATTCTTAATGTTTTTAATGATCTTGGTGGTCTGGTCTGTATTGAAGGGTGTAATGGTCGTGTCGAGTCTGTAGGTTTTTTGTGTCTGGCTGTTTGTCTGTCTGCGTGTTTCTGGTTGTTGTCTCTGTTTAAGTGAGTTATCTTTGCGTAGTGATTAACTAGAATGTTAGCTTGTTGTGTGTATGTTGGGATATTATTTTGGCTGTGACAGATAGCCGCGTGCGAGGTGTGAATGCCGCTGTTAGAGTGGGTAATGCTGTTTATAGTCTTGTATAGCCTGGATGTATCTGTGGAGTGGTTTAGTGTTGTTATGAATTCCCTGAATGTTTCTGTTTGTTTTTCTTTGAGTTTGTTGTTTATTTCTGTGTTGAGCTGTTGTATCTGCTGTTTTATGGCTTGTGTGTGTGGTGTTTGTGTGTTATATTTGAGGTTGTTACGTTGCCTTATGAGGTGGGCTATTTCTCTAGTGTAATTTGGGTTGTATTTCCTAATGTTGCCCTTGGGTATGTATTTGTTTGCATTATTGATGATATGATTAAATGTCTTGAGTGTTGTATTAATGTTTATGATGGGTGTGCTGTTTAATGTGGTGAATTGTTCCTCAGTCTATATTTTGAACTGTTCCCAATCAGCTTTCTTGTAATTTCTGTAAGTGTGCCTAAGGCTGTTGGGGCAGAGTGTAGAATGTGTTGTAATGATGATGGGCAGGTGGTCTGATGACAGTTGTTTTTCTGTTCTCCATTGTGTATGTGTTGCTAGTGAGGGGGAACAGAACGTTATGTCTGGGGAGGAGTTTGAGTATCCTACTTGATGTGGTATGTGTGTATGTTCTTCTGTATTGTTAAGAATGAAGAGGCTGTTTAGTTATGTGGCTATGTTGGCGCCTCTGGTGTTGTTTTGGTTGTGCAGGTACCAACTAGTGTCTTTGGCGTTGAAGTCTCCTCCTAAGATGACATTAGATGACAACCTTTGAAAGGTTGAAAGGAAAGGTGTGTGTATTATATATATATATATATATATATAATATATATATATATATATATATATATATATTGGTGAAGGCCGCTTCTGGCAAGCTTCAATTTCAATTTAAGCAGAAAGCAACAGACAAGAAGGAAAGAAACATCCATCAAGTTGGAAAGGGACTATATTTGTATATTGCAACGTTTCAAGCACAAACTATGCTCATCCTCAGGCAAAAATTCTAAAAAGTTAAAAACATAATATTAAAAACCATAATGACATTAACAAATTAAAATAGGGAAAAAATCCACAAGCATTAAAAACAAAGTCACACTAAAAAATTTCTAAAAAGTTACAATTAAAAACCATAATGACTATTATGAAACAAAAGCGAACAATTAACAAGCTTTAAAACAATAAAAGTGACACTAAAAACGAACAATGAATAACAGCTATAAAATACAAAATGTAAAACTCAAAAAACTAAAAATTCACAGGCTATCTTTTAAAACACTAAAAAAATTAAAAACCCACACTAAAAGGAACACACCTTAAGTCTAAGCAGCACAGATTCCGGCAAAACTAAAAAAACAGAAGCATCTAAAACCAAGTAAAGGTTGGTTGTTCAAGATGTTCAGTTTAGACGGAGGGGAACGGATGAAATATCAGAGTTAAGCGAAGGGGAGAGTTTTTAATATACAGGATTCTAGAAGTCTTAACGTTTGCTCACACGGAGCGGAATCTAAAATGTTAAAATTAGCTAAAGTTATATCGACTTTGCATAGAACAACATGGCTGCGTATAGCTGAAGCTTCTTTAGTTTTCAAAGGTTTGTCAGTTCTATGGCTTATGCCCATATGGGCACAGAAACGCGACTCGAGGCTCCGCACAGTGCTACCAATATAGCTCCGATCACATCGGGGACACTTGAATTCATAAACGACAGCACTGCGCAGAGCATCCGATACACGGTCTTTAACATTAAAATATGAGCCAATAGAACGACGGTTGACAAATACTAGTTTAAAATCTATTTGACAATAAAATTTACTAAGAAGTGGCAGATTGTAGAAAACGCTATCAATAGATTTCTAGCTAACATTTACAAACCTAAAAAGTATAATTTTAACGTTCCTAAAAATGTATATTATCTTGTGCTCCCAGAAATGGGATATCTGAATTCCTATTGCCGTAATAACCTTCTGCCACTTCTTAGTAAATTTTATTGTCAAATAGATTTTAAACTAGTATTTGTCAACCGTCGTTCTATTGGCTCATATTTAATGTTAAAGACCATGTATCGGATGCTCTGCGCAGTGCTGTCGTTTATGAATTCAAGTGTCCCCGATGTGATCGGAGCTATATTGGTAGCACTGTGCGGAGCCTCGAGTCGCGTTTCTGTGCCCATATGGGCATAAGCCATAGAACTGACAAACCTTTGAAAACTAAAGAAGCTTCAGCTATACGCAGCCATGTTGTTCTATGCAAAGTCGATATAACTTTAGCTAATTTTAACATTTTAGATTCCGCTCCGTGTGAGCAAACGTTAAGACTTCTAGAATCCTGTATATTAAAAAACTCTCCCCTTCGCTTAACTCTGATATTTCATCCGTTCCCTCCGTCTAAACTGAACATCTTGAACAACCAACCTTTACTTGGTTTTAGATGCTTCTTTTTTTTAGTTTTGCCTCGGAATCTGTGCTGCTTAGACTTAAGGTGTGTTCCTTTTAGTGTGGGTTTTTAATTTTTTTAGTGTTTTAAAAGATAGCCTGTGAATTTTTAGTTTTTTGAGTTTTACATTTTGTATTTTATAGCTGTTATTCATTGTTCGTTTTAGTGTCACTTTTATTGTTTTAAAGCTTGTTAATTGTTCGCTTTTGTTTCATAATAGTCATTATGGTTTTTAATTGTAACTTTTTAGAAATTTTTTAGTGTGACTTTGTTTTTAATGCTTGTGGATTTTTTCCCTATTTAATTTGTTAATGTCATTATGGTTTTTAATATTATGTTTTTAACTTTTTAGAATTTTTGCCTGAGGATGAGCATAGTTTGTGCTTGAAACGTTGCAATATACAAAATATAGTCCCTTTCCAACTTGATGGATGTTTCTTTCCTTCTTGTCTGTTGCTTTCTGCATATATATATATATATATATATATATATATATATATAGCGCCTAGGTGGTGTAGTGGTTAGCGTCGCTGACTAGGAATCCATCGGCCCCGGGTTCGAGACCCATTGACGGCAGCCGGCGCGCAGCAAAACCCAGCTGTTCATCCCACACAATAAAAAAAGAAAGTGGTTGGTCGATAAATGGGTACCCTGGGTGGCCTAGCGGTTAAGACGCTGGGCTGTTGGTGGGGCATGGTTCGGATTCCACGTTAAACTGTAGGTCTAAGGTGGAGTGAAAAGCTTGACCTTCGTCAGAATGAACAATTCGGGCGGAAGCTAACCAAAGGTTTTTTTTTTAATTTAATTGCTTAACCGCCGATTTGTACCTAGAGTGGTACATATCTCGGGGAGACAGAGGGTGGGTAGTGTGTCGCTGGGATGGGAGTATGAGACTGAGGGGATGAGAAGGTTCAGTTATTGAATATGTGGGAGTGGGAAGATATGAATTTAGATGCGGTGAAGTAGTTGAGAGTGGGTGAAGTATGAGAAAATCGCTTCCGCTGAGAAGTAGAGGCCTTCGGCGAGTATGGACTGGAGACGTTCGGACGTGGGATGCGGGACAGGTAGAGGGAAACAGCTGTGGCGGAGGTCAGACAGATTCGGGCATTCGACCAGGAGGTGGACGACGGTGATGGGGGTATGGCAGATAGGGCAGAGCGGGGCTGGCAATTTAGCCATAAGGTGACCGTGTGTGCGTCGTGTGTGCCCTAGGCAGAGACGGGCTAGAACTAATTCTTTATGACGGGACCTACGGAACGAGGAAGCCCAATATCCAAGGTGTGGCTTTACCCGCTGGAGCTTGTTGTGTATAGCCTGGTCCCAATCCCTTTGCCAGATGAAACGGAAGTGGGAGCGGAAAGTCGGGAAAAAATCCGTGAAAGGGAGGGGCCGGGTGGAGACTGCAATTTCGCCTAACGGGCCGCCTCCTCATTACACCAGATATCAACATGTGCTGGGACCCAACAGAAGGTGACCGTCTTGTGCTGGGATGCTGTTAAGGAGTGGAAGGTTTGTTGGATGGTGCGGACAAGTGGGTGAGGGGGGGTTACATTTTTCAAGGGAGAGCAGTGCGCTTTGGAAATCTGAGTAGATTACGTAGGAGTTGGCGGAGTGGGTGCTTATAATGTCGAGGGCTTCCAGAATAGCGAAGAGTTCTGCTGAAAAGACAGAGAACTCACGGGGAAGGGGAACGGCTCTAGAGAGCGGCTGGGTCACGATCACCGCTGAGGCAGCCGCACCATCCTCTGATCGGGAACCATCCGTATAGATGGGGACAGCGTCCAGGTGTCGGGTTACGTGTTCCTGGAAGAGCGACTTGTATAGTGTAGCGGTCGTAGTAGTTTTCGGCAGGACACATAAGTCCCTGCAAAACTTGATAGGGGTGAGGAGCCAGGGAGGATGGATATGATACGAGATGGGGGTGACTGAAGGAGGGGGCGTGTTGGAAAGATCCAGGAAAGAGCGGACCGCTTCCGTGAAGTGCCAGCTCTGACTGGGGCGGAGGTTCTAAAATCACCGCGCACAGAAGTGACGAGGGCAGCCTCTGCGCGCGAATGTAGGTCCGCATGAGGAGCAGACCCCGTCAGTGGGTGAGAGGGAGGTAGTTACATTCTGCTTGGAGGCTGGAAGCTGGGGAGGATCGGAAGGCACTGGTGGAGAGGCGGAGGCCCCTGTTAAGTACCGGGTCCAAGATTCGGAGGGAAGTGCTGGAGGCAGACCCGTATAGAACACTCCCATAGTCCAGCTTTGACTGGACCACGGAGGTGTAAAGACGAAGGAGCGAGCGTCGGTCAGCGCTCCACGTGGTGTGGGAAAGGTGGTCTAGGAGAGCGATGGGACGCTGGAGCGCGTGTTTCAGGTACCTGAGATGGGGAACCCAGTTGAGCCGTCGGTCGAAGATCATGTCCAGAAACCGCGCAGTGGATACCACTTCGAGGGGTTCGCCGTATAGCGTGACCGAGGGGGGGCAGGTATGGCTGTGGATCTTCTGCTGAAGACCATACTTTTGGTTTTAGAGGTGGATAGGCGGAAACCAACTGATGTCGTTGGACGACGGGCAGTTCCCGCCCCGCGAACCATATCGCAAGGTCGTCTGGGTAGATGGAGGAACGGGTGGTGGGTAGAAGGGATTTTGCTACGGTGTTCATTACCAGTGAAAAGCATATGGCACTGAGGATGCTCCCCTGTGGGACCCCGTCCTCTTGCTCAAAGGTGTCAGAGAGGACTGAGCCCACCAGTACTTGAAAGGTCCGAGAGGGGAGAAAGCCCTTGATGAAGGTCGGCAGGACTCCGACGAAATCCAAATTTTGGAGCTCACTGAGGATTATGCGTCGATGGGTGGTGTCGTAGGCCTTCTGGATGTCGAAAAAAGTGGACAGGACAAACTGTCCCCTATTGAAGACGTTCTGTATATCTCTGCTGAGGAGCAGGAAGGGGTCTGTAGTGGAGCGGAACTGTCTAAAGCCAGACTGGGTAGCCGGGAGGGAATCAGTGTTTTCAAGGAGAAAGGAGAGTCGCGCGGCGATAATTTTCTCGAGGATTTTACAGCCACAGCACGTTAATGCAATTGGTCTATAATTAGTGGGGTCAAGGTGGTCTTTGCCGGGTTTGGGGATTGGTATTACGTGGGCCTCTTTCCACCGAGGGGAAAGTGCCCTCAATCCATATACGGTTGTAGAGATCTAGGAGGAACAGTTGTATAGTAGGATGGATGTGTTGGATCATACAGTAGGGGATGCCGTCCGGGCCGGGGTAAGGAGACCGTCTAGAGGCTAGTGCCGCCTGTAGCTCTCGCATGGTGAACAGCCGATTGTAGGAGTTGTCGAGGGATGGTGAGCAGTTCTTGTTAGGGGCCAGCGCGTGGGGGCTGTCTGTGGAGGAAACGGCAGCAAAGGTTAATGTTAGAAGATTCGCCACTGACCTAGGTTCATAGAGAAGCCCGTCATTAGTTCGGAGGACCGGAGGTCGGGAGGGGGCGTGTCGTCTCTCGACACTCCGTACCTTCTTCCAGATGGTAGCCGGTGTGGAGGAGGTGATACCTGACACAAAGGTACGCCAGGAAGCTCGGCGCGCTTTCTTCATCGAACGGCGAGCAACGGCTCTGGCCCGCTGCATCTCCATGCTATGGGTAGGGGTTCGCGTACGATAAAATCGTCGGGCAGCCCTTTTCTTGGCACGAGTGGCCTCCGCGCACTCTGGGTTCCACCAGGGTACTCGTCGGGCTCGGGGGTAGGCAGAAGATCGTGGAATACTGGTGCTTGCAGCTGTGACAACAGTCACGTCAAAGTACGCAACGCACTCATCGGAGGATGGAAAGTGGGCCGTTGTACAACGTGTGGAAGTGTTGTCCCGGAAAAGTGGCCACTTGCTCTGGCCGTTATCCACTTCTCCGGTACCCGAACGGTCTGATCGTGCCGATTTGGTGTGAGGCAAACAGCGAAGTGGTCACTGCCGTGGTCATCCCGAAGCACTTGCCAGGTGAAGTCCAGGAGGCCGTCCGTCAAGATGAACGATAGATCTATAAGGATGGGGGTGCATCTGTGGTGGCGTGGTAGTGTGTGGGAGAGCCGTCGTTGAGGCACTCGAAGGAGAGTTCAGCCATGAGGGAAATCAGGGTCGGAGCCACAAAAGTGGATGTCGTATCACCCCACAAGGGGTGGCGACTATTGAAATCGCCCAAGAGTAGGAAGGGCCTGGGGAGTTGTTAAACAACCTCAACCAGGTCCTAGCGGGAAACTTGGGAGTGAGGGGGAGGGTAGATCGAGTAGACTGTGTATTGCTTGTCCAGCAAAATCCTGGCAGCAACCACCTGTAACGAGGATCTAATAAGGAGGTTGTGAAAGGGGACTGTACGGTAGACGAGGATGGCAGCCCCACTTCGTGTGCAGGTAGGAGACGGAGAGGTAGTGCTAGAATATCCGGTAGGGCAGGGCATCGGTCTGGTCCCCAGGATTAGCTCCTGGAAACAGACACATACCAGACAAGCAGAGGCAATCAGGGAATTTAGGCCTTCGTAATTTGCGAAGACTCCCCTACAGTTCCATTGTAGGATCGTCGCTTTCGGAGGGTTCATTGTTGGAGGGGGGAGAAGTGGAGAGGGTGAAGGTGCTAGGGAGTTAGACTGTGGATGGAGATCTAGGTCTATGATAGCGGAGGGGTAAGTCGGGGGCCTGTCGGGTCACCTGCCGTTCACCAAGGAGGGAATCGGCTGACCTGTCAACCCCTTCGGGGACTGTGGGGGCCGAGTCGACCGAACGTGACCGGAGACGTGGATCGCGGCAGCCCGGGGACCGTCGCGGGCTCAGAGAGCGAGGAGTCTCTAAGCAGGGTTCAGTGGTTATGCAATGGGGTAGGGTTCCGTTGTCCATATTGGCACCTCCCTGTTTGTCTGTGGTTTCCCGGGACATCCGGGGTGACGACAGGGGATACCAGTAAAACCGGGCGGGTGGGGGAGAGGATAAAGTCTGGGTGGCCGATGAGGGAAGAGCCGGAGGTATGAGAGGGGGCGGGTCAGTGGGGGTACAAGGGGATGAGCCAGGATGCTCCCGTGGTGGGGTGGAGAAGATGGCACCAGGGGGTAAGGGTAGATCCATGAGGCTCGATGGTGCGGCAGAGGGTACTCTGGTCACACCATGTAGGCGTGCTAGTGCCGCGTCCACTGGATCCTCGGATGTGGGGTGATCTGCCCCGTGTCTCGCCCTGCAGGGGTGAGTGCGAGGGTGAGTGGGTCATCGTAGGCGAGGTTAAGAGTGTAGGTGCTCGAGTTCTCCTTTTAGATATATCACTCAAATCCGCAAGGAAAAAATTATAAAACAGTGTTTAAAAAGGCTAATTAATTTCGGCCGGTCACAACCAAGCCCTTTTCAAAGCCATAAACTAGTTAGAATGTCTAAAAAAAGTTATACAACTTCAGCCCCGCGGAAGAGCTGAAGTTAAAATGACTGTGTTAAGGCATAATCATGGACAGAGAGATGGTGGCTGTCGTACATCTGGCAGTTGGCAAAGGCAAAAAATTGCCCAGATTTCAAGCATTCAGATGAGAAATCTAAGTGAAAATCAATCCTGTACATGTGGCAGCCGGTCACGACCCGAAATTGCCCTAAAATATTTTAAAATGTTAAAAATAAAGCTATCCATACTGTAGGACAGCTTAATATTTGAAATGGTGTTTTCGCCTGAAATATAAAATGTCTCGTATATTTGTCTCTGTTCCTGGTCCCTGACCTTCATGATAGGTTTAGAATCCTGGAAGTTAAAAATATGATTATGATGTTCCCTATGCTGAACCAAGCTACCTATAAGTATTACCCGATCTCATGTCTCGTTTGTGGGAATTAATCCTTCTCTGAAAATCAATCGTCTCCCTGATGTATTTTTGAGGGCAGCCTCCACATGGGATTTCATAAACTACGCCAGAATCGTTGGAGGCTTTTGTAATAGGATGACGGATGAACGAAGACAATTTATTTGGCACAGCGGAGACCAACTTAATCTACTGTGGCAAGAGTGAGGAAAGCCCTTTGTTAACCTCAAAGAGCACTTTAAGGAATGAAACGTCTTTATCATGGTTCCTAGTTTTGGGAGAAAAGAAATCTCCTAGCGGCGAAATAATCTTTATCAATGAACAATTTGGAATAACCCAAACCTATAAATATATTTTAATATGTAAAACTTCATCGTCAAGATAAATGGGGTCACAAATCCTGAAAGCCCTAAAAAAGAGACCCGAAATAATGCCTTTTTTAGTACAGAGAGAATGATTAGAAAAAGCATGAATGTAGCTGTCTGAATGCGTTGGCTTTCTAAATACTTTGAAAGAAGGTCTTTGGTTGGGATCTCTTAAAATAAGAACATCCAAAAACGAGAGATATCCACTAATCTCAAATTCATACATAAACTGTATTGAAGGTACGAAACTGTTGAGAAATCCCACCAGATCATCTAAATCTACAAGAGATTCCAAAATAACACGCGTATCATCAACGTAACGGAACCATTGATTGACCCCCGGCACCAAAGATTCTGGCAAAAAATTAACTTCAAAAAATTCCATAAAAATGTTAGCTAAACCTGTTAGGTAAACCTGTCTTTTGTCTAAAAAATGACCCGTTGAGAGAAAAATAGTTACGTTTCGAGCAAAGTCTAACAAGCTCCAAAATAATTCCATAATCAAACGGAATGGTCTCAGGATGATCATGAAGCCACTCTTCTAGGGAACTGCATGGTTAGATCCAAAGGAACTCTGGTAAACAAAGATACCACGTCAAAATTCATCAATTTTTTTCTGAGTCCGTACCTCGAAGTTTGTCAACAAACTCTGCAGAATTTTTAAGATGTGCTCCAGAGATTTGGCCTACTAATGGCGAAAGGAGGCTCGAAAGCCATTTAGACAGCTGTTCAGTAGAACTTCTCACATTAGAAATAATAGGGCGCAAAGGTACTGAGGGTTTATGCACCTTTGGAAGCCCATATATATAAGGAAGATAAGGCAAATAAGATTTAAATCTTTGAAAAAGTTCAGGAGAATCCTTAAGGATTCTTCCCACCTCATTATTAAAAGAAGCCTGGGAAGTTTTTTGTGGATCATTGCTGACTTTGGAATAAACGGATTCATCGGCCAACATGACATTCATTTTAGCGATGTAATCACACGTATTCAGGATAACTACTTTATTTCCCTTATCAGACTTTATAAGCATAAGGTTCGAGTTATTCTTCAGTCTGGAAAGGGGATCCAACAAAATCTTGGAAAACCTAGAGCCCTTACCCAAAGCGTGAGTTATTCCAAATTGTTCATTGATAAAGCTTAGTTCGCCGCTAGGATATCTTCCTTTTCTCCCAAAACTAGGAACCATGATAAAGACGTTTCATTCCTTAAAGTGCTCTTTGAGGTTAACAAAGGGCTTTCCTCACTCTTGCCACAGTAGATTAAGTTGGTCTCCGCTGTGCCAAATAAATTGTCTTCGTTCATCCGTCATCCTATTACAAAAGCCTCCAACAATTCTGGCGTAGTTTATGAAATCCCATGTGGAGGGTGCCCTCAAAAATACATCGGGGAGACAATTGATTTACAGAGAAGGATTAATTCCTACAAACGAGCCATGAGATCGGGTAATACTTATAGGTAGTTTGGTTCAGCACAGGGACCATCATAATCATATTTTTAACTTCCAGGATTCTAAACCTATCATGAAGGTCAAGGACCAGGAACAGAGACAAATATATGAGGCATTTTATATTTCAGGAGAAAACACCATTTTCAAATATTAAGATGTCCTACAGTATGGATAGCTTTATTTTTAGCATTTTAAAATATGAAGGGTCCCGCGTCTTAAGGTACCTAAGCGCCAAAATTAAAATTCGTCAGAAATCGCATCCAAAGTTCAGCAATATTCTGGCAATAGTATCTCTGTTATTAATTGAGCTAGAACTTTCATTTTTGGCTAAATTAGAGTTCTAAGTATGCTAATAAAGATGTTGATGAGTTTTTGGAATAGATTTTCGTATTTTATATATATATTTTTTTAGTTTTTTATTTTCTTATTATGCCGAACTTTGGGTGCGATTTCTGGCACAGAATGAGGTGAAAAAAGTAGTTCGCTTCATAAGGTTTTCAACCATACTTCTAGTGTCGTAAGGTCATTATAACCCAAACCACGCGATAGAGGGAGGGTGAAAATAGTGATATCCATCAAAAACACGTTTTCGCCTGTGGTGGCGCTTAGGTACCCTAAGACGCGCGACCCCCCCTCATATTTTAGGGCAATTTCGGGTCGTGACCGGCTGCCACATGTACAGGATTGATTTTCACTTAGATTTCTCATCTTGAATGCTTGAAATCTGGGCAATTTTTTGCCTTTGCCAACTGCCAGATGTACGACAGCCACCATCTCTCTGTCTTTTATAACTTTTTTAGACATTTTAACTAGTTTATGGCTTTGAAAAGGGCTTGGTTGTGACCGGCCGAAATTAATTAGCCTTTTTAAACACCGTTTTATAATTTTTTCCTTGGGAGTTTGAGTGATATTATATTGTTGCGGTAAATGCAATCAAAGTGTTTATATATATATATATATATATATATATATATATATATATATATATATATATATATATATATATGCTGCAAACCCACAAGGAAAAAGAAAAACGATTCCAAGTCCTTTCGTGTATTCAAAGCTACACCTCGTCAGGGAATACACGAAAGGCCTTGGAATCGTTTTTCTTTTTCCTTGTGGATTGCAGCATTCATTCATTTCACGTGTTTTATTGTGAAATTCATCCCATATATATATATAATTATATATATATATATATACGGGGTGTCAGGAAATGATTGCCCCCCCCCCCTGTAGAGCAAAAATTAGAAGAGATAGATAAAAACCGGCGAGACCACTTGAAAGAGCGTTAAAATCTGAATAAAAACCATTACATTCTATTCCTGTGATTTTAATTCTTACCATTTTTTTCCCCACAGAAACCATGGCATCATCTATTTTGAACGATTCAGAGAAAAAGCGAGTTCTTGACCGCATTCGAGCTGTCACATTTCGTGAAGCAAAGGAAGCTGGTGCAACTTTCATAACTCGACACTGGGTGGCTGAGAGATTAAAAAGATCAGAAGACTTTGTCAAAAGGAATTGGAATAAGAATCCTGAAGATTGTGAAACAGAATTTCGAGGAGGAAGACCGGAGAAATTATCTCAAGAATCGAAAGACATTGTGCTTGTTGCATCACGGCGCCGAAAGAAGAGCTGCTCTGAGGTAGCGAAAGAGATACTTATCCGTCGTGGTAAGATAGTCAATCGGCAACTTGTGCATCAATTTCGAGTTCGCCAAGGCTTGAGTGCTTGGCATGAAATAGCTAAGCCACGGAAGAGTGATCTTAATATTGAAGATCGGCTATGGTTTTGTGATTATCTTGAGGAATGGACGGAAGACGATTTCCTTCACTTGGTTGTCAGCGATGAATTCTTCGTTTATGTCTCCAGAAAACCAAATTTTCAGAATGATCGGGTTTGGGCAACAACTCCTGATGAAGTCCCAGACGACCAGAAGTATCGAGAAATAGTAAAAAATCCAGCATGTGTGGGTGTTTTCATTATGTTCTCTATTCGGAAGCTCATCTGGGTTATCAAACCAAGAGGAACCAGTTGGGATGGGCCTTATTTTCGAAATGTAATTTTAGCCCAACATGTAATTCCGTTTTTGAAAGACCCCGAGTGTGTTTTGGATGTTGAACAGGCAACCTTTCTTCACAACAAAGCCCCCTGTATGAAAGCACTTGCGACTCAACAACTGCTTAAGGACAATAACATTGATTTTTTCGGAAATAATGAATGGCCTGGCAATTCTCCCGATCTTAATGTCTGTGAACATGTCGGATCCATCATGAAGGATCGGGTGGAGTCCTTAATGCTGGAACAACCCATTCAGAATCGGTATTCAACAGAAATTATGACTGCAAAGATCAACGAAGTCCTTGAAGAAATGAGTCATGATACCGATCTCTTTGAGACACTTCTGGGATCATACCCCCGTCGATTAATGGCCGTTAGAGCTGCAAATGGGGGCAACACCCGATATTAAAACAAGTGTTTTTTATTCAAAATTAAACGCTCTTTCGCGTGGTTTTGTCTGTTTTTTTCTATTCCTTTCAGTTTCTTCCGTACAGGGGGGGGGGGGCAATCATTTCCTGACACCCTTTATATATATACTAGTGTACCCGTGCCGTCAAGAATGACGGCAAAAAAAAAATTAACCACGAAAATGGAGACTGCTGTAGAAATAAGAAGACGATTGGCAAGAGAACGACAACGTAGGAGAAGAGCACGCTTATTCTAAAAATTTATTCCAAAAGCTTTTAATTTATTTGGAATCCTATCAGTTTAATTAACACGTATCATAGTTGATACAAAACCTGTAAAAAAATTTCAAAATGTTATTAATAAAGTGTATGCTTATAGATATAACATAGCAGCTCAAACAATCTGTATAAAAATGTGAACCTAGTACAGTTCCCGCCGCTTCGCTGACGGTTAGACAGGCTAAACTACAAAAAAAGAACCCAGCCGTGAAAATTTTGAGCTTCACATTGTGTCAACATTTCTGAATCTGGTATCTCCCAAAACCTCCTCCCCATTCATACAACTTGGGGGCTAACACCCTCCCCCATTACCCCCACCCCTCCCCATTACCACACCCATCCCCGATTACCCCCACCTCCACCCTTCCCCCATTGCTAAACTACAGAAAAGAACACAGTCATGAAAATCTTGAGCTTCACATGCCGCCCGTAATACAATTTCTGAATTTTTTTTTCTCACAATTTCTGAAAGCGTGACACAATTCTGCAACAAACAGACAGACAAACAAACAAACAAACAAACAAACAAAACTGGGCTATTATTATAATGTAGATATTATGCCTATGACCGTAGGGATATTCGTTACATCTTCTATAGTAAAAACTGACGTAAAAAATTCGTTTAGCAAGGTAGCCATTTCCTTGTTTTCAGAAACTAGTTCTCCGTTTACATTTTTCAACGGTCCCAAGACACATTTTACTGGATTTCTATTGTTGACGTATTGAAAGAATCGCTTGGGGTTTTCTTTACCGTCACGAGCTATGGAGATTTCAAATTCGCGCTTGGATTTTTTATTACACTTTTCGCTTCACGCCTTAGAGATATGTAATTGTTTCGTAACCACAAATTGTCTTTATCGCACTTATGTAGCCTATAAGCCCTGTCTCTACTCTTTATAATGTCTCCTACTCTAGAATTAAACCACAAGGGCTTGTTGTTTACTTTCACACGTTTAATTTTGTACGGTACACATTCCTCATTTATAGTCCTAAATACTGTTTCAAACGATTCCCACATTAGTTTTGCGTTGGAGTTCCCCATTACGTTTTCCCAATTGACGTGTGACAATTTATTTCGAAATTTACAAAAGTCTGCGTGCTGGAAGTTGGGAATTTTAGTCGAGTTAGCTGGTTTCGAGTGACTTACTGAGAGGACAAACTCTACCATATTGTGATCGCTATTGCTTAACGGTTCTATTACTTGAAGATCAGTAATTAGCCTATCATCCGTAATTATTACTAAATCTAAAATACTGTCCAACCTCGTAGGTTCCCCAACCTTTTGAATAAGAAAGCTATCCTCGAGAAAATTAACTAAACGATTACCTTCCGCGTCTCCCTGCATTGTATTGTAATTCACGTTGGCGCAATTAAAGTCATCCATAACTAAAGCCTGCTCACTACCTATTATTCTCTTTAGTTCACGATATAACGCTTCGTCCGTATCAGCTGTTTGATAAGGGGGCCTATATATAACCGCAACAAGTAGTTTGAAATCGTTCAATTTAAGTTCTGCTATAGTCGAATCTATTGGTTCTGGAATTGTGTGCTTTACTTCTATAACGTTCGCAATATTATCTTTGATATACAACATAACACCGCCTCCTCGTGGAATTTACGCTGGGACAGTTTGAGTTACGGCAGCCTGAAAAGAAGAGACAGTATTATGAAATAGTCTTGCTAAACGCGCAGCTCCAACGTCATTAAGATGAAGTCCATCTCCGAGGAACAAGTCCCTCCTGCCATAGAGACTGTTCCAAAAATTCGCAAAATGCACTCCTTCCTGTTGGCAAAAAGACTTTAGGTTATTGTTAATATACGTCGCCTTGCTGTAAAAATCGTTACGTTGGGTAATTCGAGGAAGTATACCTGTTAAAATAATCTTAGTTTTTTCTTTTAATCGTTCTAGTAAGTCCCTGTACTCTAGCCAGCAGTTCTTCCGATCTAGAATTTAAAACGTTATTAGTACCAACATGAATAACATATGTTGTGTCCTCAGCAGTACCGTCTGTAAATTGATCAACACTATTAGTTATATCCTCCACCCTTGCACCAGCGTAGCAGTAACGGCACCTACGACGAGGGTTTCTCCCACAGAATTCTTCGAGCTGCCCTCGAACAATGGAATCGCCAACGAGTCGTATTTCCGGTTCATCAGCATCTTCGAAACCTAAAACAGAAAACTTATTGTTTGTTATTACTGGTAGACAAGTCTTAGGTCTTCTCAATGGTGCTCCATTACGCACTCGAACGAAGGGTTGGGAACTAGGGGGAGAGAGAGGGCTATAAGTACTATTTATATTATTAGTAGAAACTGAAGCAGGAGGGGTCATAACTGGAGTCTCAAGGGATTCTAATTTTGCCGTCAGGAGCGTCACGCCTAAGACCTAAGACTTGTCTACTTGTAAATCACCGGGGCCGGATTCCATATATCCCATACAACTAAAAGAATTAAAAGATAGCATTGTTGTGCCACTAACAAAGATTTTTAATGCGTCTATTTCTGAGGGGTGCGTACCAGATAATTTCAAGTTAGCAAACGTAACACCTATCTTTAAGAAAGGCGATAAAGGTGCGGCGGGAAATTATAGGCCAATCAGTTTAACGTCTGTTGTAGGTAAGTTACTGGAATCAATAATTAGGGATCGTATAGTCGAACACTTAGAATTGCATAACTTAATTAGAAATACGCAGCACGGTTTGAGGCGAAACAAATGTTGCTTAACTAATCTTTTAAAATTTTTTCAAAGCGTGGTTGACGTTTACGATAGTCATCGACCGGTTGATGTAGTGTATTTAGATTTTCAAAAAGCATTTGACACCGTACCGCACAAAAGACTCATTGAGAAAACTAAGGCTCATGGAATCAGGGTGTAGTAATAAATTGAATAGAAGAGTGGTTGCGAGGTAGGAAACAGAGGGTGGTCGTTGATGGAGCGGAGTCGTGTTGGGCTAATGTAGGAGTGGCGTTCCTCAGGGTTCTGTATTGGGCCCCTTGCTTTTTCTTATATATATTAACGATTTAGATGTCGGCCTAGTCAGTAGTTTCAAAGTTTGCGGATGACACGAAGCTGGGTGGTAGGGCGATTAATGACGAAGATAGAGGTAAAATCCAGAATGATCTGAATAAAATCGTTGATTGGTCAGTCACATGGCAAATGAGATTTAACGTCACGTCGATAAGTGCAAAATTTTACATATAGGTTCGCGTAACGGTAATTTTGCGTATAGTATGTCAGGGAAAGAGTTGATAAGCGTAGAGCAGGAAAAAGATTTAGGAATTATAGTCACTGGTGATTTAAAAGTAGCGAAAGAAAGTACAGCAGCGGTCAATAAAGCGAACAAAGTGTTAGGTTTTATAGCTCGAAATTTTGAGTACAAATCGCGCGATATTATAGTTCCTCTTTATAAATCATTAGTTAGACCCCATTTGGAGTACGCGATCCAATTTTGGAATCCGCATATGCGCAAAGATATAAACAAAATCGAAAGAGTTCAAAGACGAGCAACTAAGATGATTCCGTCGCTTAGGTCAAAGTCGTACGAGGATAGGCTTAGAGAGTTAAAATTGACTACACTCGAGACTAAGAGGCTAAGGGGTGATCTAATCCAGATTTTCAAAATTATGAATGGGTTCGATAACGTAGATAGAGATAGCTTTTTCGAAATATCTCAATATAATAGGACTAGAAATAACGGGTGTAAGTTGACAAGTAGAAGGTTCGAGACAGCAGTTGCCAAAAACTTTTTTACGAATAGAATAATAAATAGCTGGAATAGTTTGTCGGTAGAAGTAATTAGTAGCACGTCTATAAACATGTTTAAAAATCGATTAGACGCATATGTTGATAGATTGGGTATAGTTTAAGGTAGTAAAATTAAGGGTTGGATAAGATAGATTTTGATTCTCTTTTCATTAAAGATCACAATAACCAGACTAGAGGTCATAGTATGAAATTATTTAAGCCAAGATGTAGAACAAATTTAAGAAAACATAGTTTTACAAACAGAGTAATTAAGTTTTGGAACAGTCTGACAGAAGAAGTGGTGACTTCAGATACAATTGATTCTTTCAAAAAGAAGGTTGGGTAGTTTGATGTCTGCAAGGGACATCTGGTGATAGTGTTTAAGCCCATTTTTATTGCATGAATGGTACTAGTTTATTTCATATATATTATGTACATTTAGGTGATAGATCCCACAGCTCAACACAAGTGTTGTGGGATATATGAAGGCAGCATCTTGGGTTAGGGGATACTCTCTGTCCTTACACACCCCATTTAAAGAGATTCCTCTGCCGAACGGTGCCCCCATAGTACTGAGAGGGATTGAAAAACTCATGATCTTCACTTGCCCACAAACATCTTTAAATGGGAGACCCAAAATGGGTGCGCACACATTTTTACATTACTGTACAGTCTTTACAGCCACACCTACACTTTTCCTCCTAAGTATATATGTTGTAATGTATAAGGTTGTAAATTGTGACTTGGTCCGCAATTGATATGGACCGTGACTTATTTTCGGTTGGCAAGGTATGTTCTTGTGATTCGGAACCCACGTAAAATTGTAGGTCCCCTCTGCCACCACGGAGGACATGCACAATACACAATTACGAACACAGTTAGGTAGACCAGCCATGAGTGGATCCTAGGGTCTTTGTTAGTCTGAATATATAAATATAAATATATATATATATATATATATATATATATACACACACACACACACATATATCCCCCTCGATTAGGTACTCCGGCTTGCCGGGCCGAGGGGGCTCGTACACCTCGTGGGTTGTTTGGGTTTCCTCAACTCCTCGCGGGGTGTGGGCGAAGAGTTACCTAGTTGCGTTTTTTTTTCCCCCTTCCTTTTCTTTTTGCTCCCCTTTTTCTTCCGTCTCTCCCGGAATTTCTTTTGTCTTGACTCGGTCTTGTGCCTCTGTCAATTGTAGTATCCCCCACCTTTGTTTGTATTTTGCAGTCTTGGGGTCATCGGGTGCACCCGCCGGGGGGCATCGCTCCGTGGCTGAGCCGTGCTCTGGGGACGGTACGGGCGCCCGGACCACTGCTGCGTCTGGATTGGGTCTTTGCTGGGCCCTTAACGGACAAATCTCCGTAGTGCCACTCTGCTGTTTTTAAAACGACAGTCAGGTTGGGGGGCGGGCTACCCGGGACGTTGGGCCTGCGCCTTGAAGGATGCAGCGGCGGATGGTGCACTGCCTTGGGTCCGAGGCTGTCTTTTTTGTAAAGCTATTGTTTATGGGTTCAATTTCAAAACTTCAATCCCCTCCTGTTGACGACTCTGGCCCGCCCTTGGATTTGGATAAGACTTCTACTTTTGGTCGTTCAGCGGTCTCTGCCTCCGCTGGATTGACCTTAAAGCCGTATGACCCCCTTTCGTCCTCTGCGGCGTCTGGCTCTCGTGGCCGGACTCGTGGTGGCCGTAGGGCGGGTCTTCGCGGCCCTCGTTCTCTCGCCCACTCTCGGTTACCGTTACACATGGACCTGTCCCTGCTGTCAATTTCTGTCCGGTGGACAGGTTCCTTGTTCTCCGCCCTTCCGCTGGCTCCCTTCCGGGCAACTCGGAACGGGTGTTTCAGCGCCTTAAGACGGTGGGGGTTCTCTGTCGTTATGATATCCGCCCTCTGAGGGATGGGTCTCTTCTTTTGAAGTCCCGTTCTTCGGGGGTGACTGAGTCCCTTCTACAGTTGCAGGATGTTTTGGGTTGCAGAGTTTCTGTGACTCCGCATCCGCAATTGAATAGCTGTCAGGGCACCATTTTCGCTTCCCGTCTGTTGTCAATTCCGGTTGGCGAGTTGCAGGAGGATCTTGCCCCCCAGGGGGGTAACGAAAGTCTTCCGCTTTTCGTCGCGCCGGGATGGTGCTCTTACCCCGTCCGCTCGTCTGCTCCTGACCTTTGATTCCCTTGTGCCTCCGGCCCAGGTGTTCTGGGGCGTGGGTGATCGCCGGTCGTGTGAGTTTTCGGTGCGACCGTATGTGCCTGACCCGGTTCGCTGCTTTGGTTGCAACCGGTTCGGCCATGTCAGCTCTGCGTGCCGCCGCGAGGGTAAGCTGTGTGTCCGCTGCGGTGGGCCTGCGCACCCTACCCCGTGCACGAAGCCCCCGCGGTGCTCGAACTGCTCGGGGGCCCACCCTTCCTCCTCTCGGGACTGCCCCGTTTTCAAGTTTGAATTCGAGGTGCGGTCCTTAAGGACTACCGAATTCCTTAGTGCGCGGGAGGCGCGCGATAGGGTCCGTGACCGGGAGCCGCGGCAGGGGTTGTCCTATGCTGCGGCTCTTTGCCCTGGCGGGTCCTCGGGCCCCTCCCGTGCTACCCGGCGTCTACCGGAGTGGTGCCCCCACTGGAAGTTCCGGCGGTTGGTGGTCCTACTGGCGCCGCGGGACCTTCTTGTCCCTCTGCCTCACTTTCAGACATCCCATCTGATTCCCTGCCTACAAGTGCCCCTTCTCCCTCTCCGGCCTTGGGGCCTGGATCCTTGCCTACTCGTCTCTCGGGTGGGGAAGGTGATGCCCCGAAGGGAAGGAGGAAGCGTCGCCGTGGTTGGAGTCGGAGTCCTCCAGACCCGATCATGACCGCTGCTCGCCCTGCTTCCCCTTCTTCACCGGAGGGGAAGCGGCGCACCGCTCCTGGTCCGCTCGGGACTCCCCCCCCCTATACGGAGGGCTGGTGAGGCGTCACCTCCCGGTGCCCCAACCAGTGTCCGGGTGTCGGTTGAGGTACACCGCCCCATGACACCCTCGATTACTGACTCTGTTCCCATGGTGGACCCGGTCGAGAGGAGCCTGGCCCTTCTTCATGGAGTCTCTCCCTTCGGCTCCTGCTGAGAGTGGTCGGGTCTCTCTCCTGGATCTACCTTCCCCCCCCCCCCCGTCAGTGTTGTCTGGTGACGAGCCCTCGAACATCTGGTTCTCCCCAGCCCCCCTCTGGTGGGAGTCGGGGGTTTCGGCTGGGCCCGTCTCGTCGTCTCTCCCCCCCCTCAGGGGAGCCCCCCTCTGAACTCCCTGTTCCACTCTCCACCTCTCGTTCTACTACGGGTGAAGCAGCTGCGGGGTCGGTGGCCCCTACCCCCCCGTTCGGGGTGAGTCGGGGAAGCCGATTCCGTCCCTGGTTACGGACCGTTGAGTTTGCTGCTCAGCTTGGTCCGTGGCTATTTCTGTTTTCTCTGCCTCTTATAATGCCACTTCCCCTTACAGTTCCATTTTGCATTGGAACTGTAGGGGGCTTTTAGCTAACTGGGAGAACCTTGCCTCCCTGCTGAGAGCGAGCGGCCTTCCTGTGTTTGTCTCCAGGAGACTATCCTGGCTGCGCGGGGACTCCCTCGTCTCTCTGGCTATGTTGGTTTCCCTTGCACCCCGGATGAGCACACACGCCGGCGGGGTGCGGCGATTTATGTGCATCATTCGTTACCATCGCGAGGTGTGCCTCTTCGCACTTCCTTGCAGGCTGTGGCTGTGCGGCTCTTTTTAGATCGCCAGTACACTGCCTGCTCGATTTATATTCCTCCTCATGACCCTCCTCTCGCGACGCGGTTCGCGAGTTGGTGTTGCAACTGCCTCGACCGTTTCTCCTCCTCGGGGACTTTAACAGTCGCGACCCGGCTTGGGGAGATGTCCGGTCGACTAATGTTGCTGGTATGTTGCTCTCCTTAATGGAGGAACTTTCCTTTGCGTGCCTCAATTCCGGTGAACCTACCTACTTCCACGAACCCACGGGTTCATCTACCTGTATTGATCTCTCCTTGGTGTCCCTCGATGCCTTACTCGATTTTTCGTGGAAGGTGTTGGGGGACTCTTATGGCAGTGATCATTACCCAGTCTGTCTTGAGCCGGTCGGACCGCAGCCGGGTGTCTCGTCTCGACCGAGGTGGTGCCTTGCGCGGGCTGACTGGCCATCCTTCAGAGCTCGTTCCGTCATTGCCCGTTCGGTGTTGAGCTTTGGCTCTGTGGATGAGAGCTTGGAGTTCTTCGAGCGGGTGGTGATGGGCGTCGCGGAGGACTGTATTCCTCGATCTTCCGGTAACCCGCGGACGCGTAGCGTCCCGTGGTGGACTCCAGCATGTCACCAGGCGGTGTGCGAGAGGAAGAGGGCGACGCGCCGCTTCCACCGCACCCGGCGCGCGGACCACTTGATTGAGATGCGGCGGGCGAAGGCTTTCGCCCGCCGGACTCTCAAGTTGGCCCGTCGGGCCTCTTGGCGTGCTTTTGTGTCCGGCATTTCCTCGTCTACCCTTCTGCTGCTGTGTGGCGGAAGGTACGTAGTATCGAGGGGAAGCCGGTCCCTGCTAGTCGCCCTGTCCTTCGGGACGGGGACGGCTTCCTTTCGGATCCTGCTGCTGTGGCCGATCGGCTGGCTGGTGCTTTTGCTGCGGTTTCCCGTTCGCCTTCAGCTGCGGATCGTCCTTTGTCGGATGTTACGTTCCCGCCGCCTGGGAACGAGCCCTATAACCGTCTCTTTACGATGCGGGAACTTCGGGCTGCCTTGGCAACCCGTCGTTCTTCCGCCCCTGGCCCTGATGACATTCCGTATGACTTTATTTGGAATCTGCACCCGATGGCCCTACACTTCTTGCTGGATCTTTTCAACCGGGTGTGGGTTGAGGGGTCGTTCCCTTCCCGTTGGAGGGAGGCGATTGTGGTCCCGATACCTAAGCCGGGGAAGGATCCGGCGGAGGTGGCGGGCTATCGGCCTATTGCCTTGACGAGCTGCTTATGCAAGCTCCTTGAAAAGATGGTGGCCGTCCGACTTTCCTTTACACTGGAGTCGCTTGGGTTATACCCCCCACCCAGTATGGCTTTCGTCGATTTCGGGGTACTCTGGACCCCCTTCTCCTCCTTGGTCATGATGTACGGGAGGCCTTTTCCCGCCGGAATCTTGTTCTGGCCGTCTTTTTCGATGTCCAAAAGGCCTATGACACGACCCGTCGGGGAGTTGTCATGGACCGTTTGAAGTCTCTTGGTTTTGTGGGCTTTTTGCCCACATTTCTTCGTAACTTCCTCTGCCGTCGCACTTTCCGCGTCCGTAATGGGGCGGCCCTATCTGACCTGTATGTTCAGGAGGAGGGGGTGCCCCAGGGGTGTGTCTTGAGCGTCTCCTGCTTCAATCTGGTCATGTCTGCGCTACCGGGAGCCCTTCCGCCCTCGGTGCGATGTTCCATCTACGCCGACGATCTGGCTGTCTATGCCGCGGGGACGAGTCCCCCCCTCGTGGAGAGGCAAGTCCAACTCGCGGTCAATCGGGTTGAACGCTGGGCGTCGTCGGTGGGCCTTACGCTGTCTTCCCCGAAGACTTCGTGTGTGGCCTTCCTTCCGTCGAGGAGACGGGGATCCGGCGCCGTCCCGACCTTTAATCTTACACTCGGGGTCAGCCTCTGGCCCTCGTTCAGTCAGTGTTTCCTGGGTATGGTTTTCGACAGCCGTTTGAGCTGGGTTCCCCACCTTCGCCGGCTGCGCGAGTCTACAAGACGTACCCTGGATTTGCTGGGACATCTGTCGCATACTACATGGGGCGCGGATAGGCGGACACTCCTCCGTTTGTACGTGTCCCTGGTACAGTCAAATTAGATTATGGGTGTGGTGTATGGCTCCGCCTCCCGTACGGCCCTTCGGATACTGGATCCGGTCCTCTCTAGAGGACTGCGCATGTCATCTGGCGCCTTCCGCTCCTCTCCGGTTGATAGTCTGCAGGTTGAGTGCGACATCCCTCCCTTGGAGGATCGGAGGTCGTTCCTCATTGCTAAGCACTATCTCCGGATTCTCCGTCTTCCCAACTCTCCTCTGTTCCAGGTGGTTGAGAGGGCGTTCTGCCGGGATGGGGGTTGGTATTTCACCGACACGGTGACCTCCCTCCTCGATGGTATGGGCACTCCTCCATCCGTTATACCGGTCTCTTTCAGGGTGTTGCACCTTGGGAGAGCACCCCTGTTGCGTGCTGTAGGGCGTTGCGCCCCGTTCGCAGGGCCGATTCTGACTCTGCCTTGCTTCGGTCTCTGTTCCTTCAGCATGCAGCGTGTCACTCTGCATGTGTTGCGGTCTTCACGGATGGCTCGAGGTCGTCGGGGGCGTTGGGGCCGCGGCTGTTCCCCAGTCGTCTGCCCTTGCTCCCCGATGTACCCGTCTCCCTGATGAGGCTTCCGTTTTCACGGCGGAGCTCTATGCCATTCTGAGCGCTCTGGAGGTGGTGCGGGAGCATCCGGATGGGTCGTTTGTCATCTATTCGGATTCCCGCAGTGCCCTGGATGGCCTGGAGTGTTTTGACCCTGTCCACCCACTGGTCCGACGAATCCAGCTACTGTGCCATATCCTTGTCGCTTTTGGTGGCAAGGTGGTGGTATTTTGCTGGGTGCACATGTTAACGTGGCTGGAAATGAGGCTGCCGATCGAGCTGCCCGTTCCGCGTGCCGACTACAGGTTTCACCCGTGTCCCTCCCCTTTTCCGATTATATCCCTGGCTTCCGTAGGTTTTTGCGCTCCCGGTGGCAGAGTCGCTGGGATGGCGCTACAGATAACAAACTTTGCAAGATTAAACCCAAATTGGGATGTTGGGCCTCTTCCTTCCATCGGTCGCGCCATAAGGAGGTGGCTCTGGCCCGCCTCCG
>JAJOZX010000083.1:1160000-1335000 GCA_023014485.1 Bathynomus jamesi
TCAAGGGAGATAGGTCGGGAACCGAAACAATAAATGGCAAGGTCGTCAACATACAGGGTGGCTGTAATCCCCGAAGGCAGAACCGTCACCACGTCATCGATCGCGAAAGCGAAGCAGATGACGCTCAGAAAAGCTGCCCTGGGGAACCCATTCTTCCTGCGAGTGCATAGAAGAGGAGGAAGTACCCACCTGAACACGAAAGGAACGGGATGACAAAACGTTGAAGATAAAGGAAGGGAGAAAACCTAGGAAACCCAAGAGATAAGGTTTATGGCAGATCCGCCACCACCAGGTAGCGTCATATGCTTTCTTCAAATAAAAAATGCAGAGGTGACGTTGCTCTGCAAATGAGACACGGACCGCAGTCTCCAACTGGACTAAAACGTCCGTGGTGCTACGGCCCCTGCGAAAACCGGTCTGTGTGGGAGAAGGCAAATTGTGGCGCTCGAGTTGCTACAGCAAACGCCGAGAAACCATCTTCTCAAGAAGTTTCGAGAGGCAGCTAGTAAGGGCCATTGGATGATAGTTAAGGGGAGATGTCGGGTCCTTGCCGGGTTTAGGAAAAGGGAGTACCACTGCCTCTCCCCAACAGGAGGGGAAGGTGCCCTCCACCCAAATCCAATTATAGAGGATGAGTAGACAGAAAAGAATCGAAAGGTGTAGGTGGCGAAGCATATCGAAATGAATGCAGTCGGGGCCGGGAGCGGAGTTGCCGCAGGAAGCCAACGCCGATCTCAGCTCCGACATGGGAAACAGGCGGTTATAAGGGAAATTATGGGGAGTCTGAAAAAGGTAAGGGAGCGAACAAGCAAAGCCTTACGTTGGAGGAAAGCAAGATCACTGTGGTCGTGTCGGGAGATAGAAACTATGGTCGAGGCCACTGCAGTAGGAGAGGACACTGGGCGTCCGTCTATCGTAAGGACAGGAGGAGGATGAGAAGAGGGTTTATCGAAAATTTTCCAAATCTTGTTTCAGATTCGGGAGGCGGGAGTACGGGAGGAGAGAGAGACGTAAGCTCACCAAGAAAAGCGGTGGGTTACACAGACCGTGCACGTTTGAAAGCTATTGAATTTGCAAGGGATGGATTGCGCTGAAGACCGCGAAAGGCCGACTTCTTAACTCGAACGGCCAGAGCGCATGTCGGGGTCCACCATGGAACCGAAGGGGCAGAGGTGCGGGGAAATGTTGATTTGGGAATAGAGGACAGAACGGCACAAGTGATGTGGTCAGTGAGGTAGGTGGAGGCAGCATCGACAGTCGGGAAGTTGCTCAAAGCTGCAGAGGTTTGACTTGTGGAAAAGAAACCAGGCAGCTTTAGCGAGAGACCATCGGGTAGGAAGAGCAGAGGAGCCGATAGTCCGGGACGTACAAAGGAGGAGGGGGAAATGATCACTACCGTAAAGGTAGGCGGAAGGGAATCGAGGAAAGCGGAAAGAAAAGTATGCGAAAGATCTATGGAGGAAAGCGGAAAGAAAAGTATGCGAAAGATCTATGGAGGAAAACGTACGGGTCTGGAGGTGAAAAGCTGTTGGCTGGCCGGTGTTGAGAAGACGGATGGAAGTAGTTGCGCGAAGGGAGACCACGCCGCCACCCTGCTGATTAGTGACAGTATCATCCCACAGAGGATGGAGCGCGTTAAAGTCTCCCAGGAGGTGAAGGGTGCAGGAAACTGTAAAAGGAGGGCAGAAAGATCGTTAACAGCAACTTTGTGACGAGGGGAGATATAAGGAGCAGAATGAATACAATCGGTCAAGGAAAGCCCAGGCCGCAACAGCCTGGAGAGGAATGCGGAGAGGAATGCGGAGGGGAAAGGAGTAGACGGCACGTTAGACTGGACGAAGACGGCCGTACCGCCACGGGGGACTGCACTGGGGGAGAGGTATGATGAAAATCTGCGGAGAGGGCACAAGGAGTGAACCCCAAGTTGGGTCTCTTGAAGGTAGACACACACTGAGTCAAAAATCCTGAATGAGGAGGAGAAAGTCCTCCCAATTAGGGAGGCCTTAACAATTCCAGTGAAGGATAGCAGCCATCAAAAGCGGAATACAGAGTGCGTGAGAGCGTAATCGGGCGAGACTTTGAAGTGTGACTAGAAGAGCGAGCAGACGAAACTAGCGGGCGGGTTAAGGAAGGGGTGGTCTAAGAACGGATAAAAGGAGAGAAGGGAGTTTAGTTTTCGGAGGGGTGGGGATGCGAGAATAGGGTTATGAAGCGGGGCGGGGCAAATCCAATTTCTGGGGTGGGGATGGGGGTGGAGGAGAGAATGCGGGGACATCGGGAGATCAAGGAGGGAGCGGGTTGGAGGAGAAGGGGGGTACAAAGCAGGACGGGTGAAGGTGGAGATGATGCCAGGGGCCTCGGGAGGTCAAGGAGAAAGCGGGGCGGTGGAGAAAAGTTGGGAGGGGAGATATCAGCTTGAAGTTGAAGTTTGAAAGCTACACGACCACCTTCAGGAATGAAGGAAGAGGACGGTCGCGAAGGGAGGTCGGGGAACTCGGAGAAGCCGGCAAAACAAAAGGGATCACTGGAGGCGGGAGGAAGAGAACTGGTGGAAGAGGGAGTGAGAGGACGAGGCGACGGGGGACCTAAGCAAGGAAGTTTGATAGAGGTACACAAACGCCAGGGGCTGGCCGATGGGTCGTTTATCAGAAAAACGAGCGGTTTTTGATATATATGCTGAAATGTCAGCAATGGTTTCGGGAGGGTGGGTAAACGGACTAGGTGCTACTGAGGTGGAGCAGATGGGGAGGGGGCAATGGAATTGGAAGTCCAGGGGGAACGGGCAGGCGGAGAGGACACGGGAGATGAAGACAATGAAAAGGTCGATATAGAGGACGGGATAGGGGAACCGGTGGGTGAGGCCTGATCAGGCCTAGAGCAATAAGGTGAGGAAGAGGACAGTACGGGAATGACCGAAATTAAAGGCAAACGGGAGGTAGCAGGGCGGGAAGGACGAAGAGTTTGAGCGAAGGTAAGGCCTGGACGAACGAATCGGGATCTAACGCGGGCCCTTGCTTCCTGGAAGCTGACCTTGTCAGATTCCAGGACTGACAGGACCTCACGCTCAAATAAGTAGGTCGGACAAAAAGGGGAGGAAGCTACGTGGTCATCTGCACAGTTGGCGCAGCGGGGAGGATTGGAGCAGGAGGAACCATGCGTCGGAGACGCGCAATTAACACAAATGCCAGGGGAACTTCGACACTCCTTATTGACGTGTCCGAACCTCTGGCAAGTAAAATACTGGCGTGATCTGCGGATATAACCGAGGACCGGAAATCGGAGATAACTGGCCGTAATTTTTCCAGGTAACTGTGAACAGGCAAAATTCAGGATCAATAAGGGGGGTGGAATCCTTCCCCTCTGGACCATACGGGGGGAGGGGGGGGGGAGGGGGGAACCACAGGTCACCTTCTGAGAGGAGAGACGAGGGAGATCAGACTCTGAGTATTCCCAAAGATAGAGGACATGACCTACACCCGTACAGGTATTAAAGGAACAGTCGGGGAGGCAGTCCAAGGAAGCAGAAGCCAGGGTCAAAATGGACGAAACCTTTTTGTACTGGACCCTGGAGGAGACTTCCACCACCAGAGAGCCATCGTTCTGGGGCCATATCTGTCGGAGATCGCCACAGCGGGTAGTGAAGTAGTCATAGACCTCAAAAACATCCCGCCGTGAGAAAGGGGAAGAGGCGGAAGAACTGAGAACAAGAAACCGAGGGTAGTCAAGGTCAGAGCCGTGGGCCCCTACGAAGAGGTTATGAAACTTGCGGGAAGACGACGTACGAGCAGTCTCAGAACGAGGACACGAATTTTCCGCAGCCAGAGTGGGAACAACTCTTTCAAGACGCGGTCTTCCAGTGGTAGAGGACTCGAGGCCTAGTCGCCCACCATCCGAGTGCTAAAAGAAGTTAATTTTATCGTCGGTTTAAGAACGGGGCCCCGTGATGCGAAATGCGAAAGTTTGCTCTCAACGGCGTAAAGACGCAACCCCCGAATCCCACCGGCCCAGGACACCAAACCAGCCAACGCGGTGACGCCGTCAGGGTGTCAACTCCGGAGGACAGCTCTGAAAACCCGTACTGGAAGCCAAGGACCTTGGTGGCTCTTGGCCCGGTCTCCCCAGTAGCCTGTCCAGCATGGGTGACCCTTCCGGGGGCTAAGCTCCCGTAATCCACTAATTCAGAACACGGGAGCCCACTCCACCCCGACAAGGTGGCCACCGTCGGGGGGGAAAAGGTGAATAAGAAACTGGTATAATATATAGTTTATTATAAATTATCGATTTATATATACTGTATATATATATATATATTCAAATAGAACAAGAGTAAACAGAATTAAAATAAATTAACTCGTGTTAACCTACCGTACAAAATTTTATTTACACTTTAAAATAGCACCTCAAATATCCATTAATACAAACTGTGATAGAAGGTGCGTCAATAAATATTTCGTTAAAAAAAAAATCATACATTTAGCTTACATAAAATGTAAACTGCAAATAAGCGGGACTAAACCAAGGTTATAACACCTCCAGTAAAACTAAATATTAATCAATCAGTTTAAAAAACTGTAAAATCATGTCAAGTGAATGTGAAAGTTCAATTTCATCAAAAAAAAAAAAAAAAAAAAATTGAGACTAGAGTAAAATATTTATGTACACAAAATGAGAAACATTTCATCTATTAAAGCTCTTTCTTTATTAAGACTACGCATGGAAATGGTTCAGTGATTAATGATAGAATATGAGGGTTTAAGGAAGCAAATTTAATTGCTCCGCTTCAAAATGCTAATATCACAGAAATGAAAACAGACTGTGAAGAATGACCGTGATATAAGAAGAGATAGGAATGATTTAGTCTCGACGAAATGGTATACAAATATATACTCGCGTATATATTATATATATATATATTATATAGGGTGTCTGAAAAGTTACTCCCTATTTTGAAATTCTTATTGCTCCTAAACGAAAAGGAATATGAAAACATTTCTTTAACCGAAATGAACCTTATTTATTACCACTTACTTTATTACAAAATTGAAAAGCTTTAATACGAAATTAAAGTTCAACGTAGGCTCCAGCATTGTTCTCACACACTTTTGTAACCTCAGTGAGAAAATGCTGAAAAATTGCTCTTCATGTAAGATGGGGCTCCACCACATTTTGCATTAACTGTTCGTGCCTGGTGAGATAACCACTTCTCCGGACGGTAGTTAGGTTGTCGAGGGCCAACGGAATGGCCTGCTGGAAGTCGATTTAACGCCATGCGACTTCTTTCTGTGAGGCAGGGCCAAAGAAGAAGTGTACAAATCAAACGCAAGGACCATTGATGAACTTGAAAACAAAATTCGTGATGTTCTTGGTAATATACCACATAACCTCTCGAGAAAATCTTGAAAATGTACCGCTAAGGTTACAGAAGTGTGTGAACAATGCTGGAGCCAACGTTCAACTTTATATTAATTTCAATTTTGTAATAAAGTAAACGGCAATAAATAAGCTTCATTTCAGTTAAAGAAATGTTTTCATATCCCTTTTCGCTTAGAAGCAATAAGAACTTAAAAATAGGGAGTGACTTTCCAGACACCCTGTAGTATAAAGAAGTCTGTCAGTAGACTGTCAGTAGCGAGTAACCTATCATCAAATATTAACTTATTGTCAATGTTATCACTATCCAAACAGGATTAACAGAGATATATAATTATGGAAGGATTATAACTTCATTAATTTTAGTATCAATAATTACACTGGAGTAATTCATTCACTCTGAAAGAAAAATGACGCGTGGAAGAGACTGCGAAAAACGGAAGGAAGCCTTAGAAAGTATTGTTCTCTGAATTTTAACTCCTGAAATTTACGCGGGTACAGGAGTTCATCTCATTTTTATTAGTTTATAATAAACATTTTTAATACTATCATTATTATTAAGAGAAGAGGGACTCAGTTTTTTATAAACTTGCGTGTGGAGTTTTTACAACACTGAATTGGAAAATAACCATCACCAATGCTTTAAAATTAACAAACGGTCTTTTTTAACTTATTAAAAATGCTAACTATATAAATACAAGTAAAAACTTTATAACATTATATCCTGAACACCGCGTAAACACCTTTATAACGAGCAAAAATTTCGGTTGTATAATAGATATATATATATATATATATATATATATATATATATATATATATATATATATATATATATATATATATATATATATATATATATATATATGGTTGGACAATAACAAAACTTATTACAGTATTGGTATCACGCGCAGGAACCAATTTTACTGTTAAATTACAAAACGATCACAGAAGGTAGAAGCCTATCAACATTTAATTAATAATAAAAAAAATAAAAAAAAAAAAAAACTGCGTACATAGAAGAATGATTTGAAAATATTTTTAAATTTTTACTCCTCGTAATTGCGAATATTCACTTAACATTAATATATAAATTTATTAATCCATAGTTGTTATAATAAACACTTTCATTTCTAAGTATCTCGAGTGATTCATTTAACGGTTAAGTCCTAATTATTTTACATTCTAATCATTCTTTCTACGCTACAATTCGTTATTACCCTCTTCTCACCATGGAATGGAGGCAGATTGTTGTAACTAATATAACAAACATTATAACAAATAAGTTTACCAAAAAAGTACTTTGATGAAGTTAACATGAATAAATTTAGTCTCTATCATCATAAAATAAAGTGAAAATTCACTTAAGCAAAAAATGCAACCAAAATATTGAGTTTAACGTCATTAAATTTTAACCCCTTAATTGCGAAGAACTCCATACGGAGTTTCACTCCGCACTGCATTGCGAACGCTCGTGTCAAAATAGCGCACCTAAGGGGTTAAGCTAGTAACGTCATACGAGAGAAAATGAAGCTTAAGGGTCGATTCGTACGACATTCTTAATAACAATAATACAGTTTCCTGCAACATACGCGCAGAATATAAAACTCGCCTGTAACGAGTTAAAAACCATCTAGAAAATTCCCAATTCATCAGAATTTGAAAGCACCTTTCCAAATTTCACAAAGTCGTCCCAAGTTCTCAATTTACAACACATTGCTATATTCTATTCTATTAGATAGTGCGCTTTCATCATTTTTGTTGCAGAATGAATTTATTCCAAGAACTGGCGAGGTAACAAACAAATGGATACTGGACGATGACGAAGCGAGTTTCAAAAGAGGTTACATCGCCGACTGCTTAATGCTTTTAAGGAGTTCAGAAAGAATACCTATATTTTACGTACACCGAGTCAAGAGTCAGGATTGGGTTCAATTGGTCCAAGTAGTTAAATTAATTAGGATTTGGTCCATGTCCGACATAAATTACATTACTCAGAAACGGCAAATTTACTATCTAAAATCCTAAATCTACGACAGACATTAAGAAATCTTCCTTCCGATAATTATGATTGTAATTTACGTCACAAATTTTTTTTTATTCTAAATTTTAACGAGGGACGAAAAAAATAATTACGAAAGTATGACAAGTTTTAACAACCAACTAAACCTCAATAATTCTAACTTCTTTACGACTACATCTAAAACACTTCTTACGTATTGTATCCAACTTTAAAATATAAATCAAGTTAAAACCAGTGACGTCAAAAATTACTCTTGTTTTTAACGTTTACACATTTAATTAGTAGAAAAAATAATCGGATACAATCAGCGTCTAATTAAAATATTAGAACCGCTATAAAAATACTTAAATCTCAATTAACGTAACCTACTGATTACTTTTAACTCCCTTTAACTAATCACTAATTATAGCTGAGACTCCGTTGGGTTTTATCACAAAAGGAAAAAGATTTTAAATGCAATGAACATTAAAGGAAAATCGGGTAACGGTCTCTCCTTTACTAAAATTAAGTTTAAACTTCTCAAAATCCTTTTTCTGCCCTTTTAAAAATATCCTAATCAACCCTAAAAATGTTTACAATCTTTTTTGGTTTTATATATGTAGAAAGGAAGGGCCGAGGGCGGGTGCCCGCAAAAAATGCCCCCCCCCATCCTTTATCCCAAACTAATTTCAAATCCATATAACCTCGTTTAACGCTACTTTGATCAATATTTAATTCCAAAATTATTAATTAATTAATTATATATACTCCTATTATAAATCATCTTCAATCTCTCACCAACCTCTATTAATCCTGCATTTAAACACCCGAAAACCGTGTATAAATCCTTATTAATACTTTATAAACTTTGTTACTGCTCAAAACTTTAAATTAATTATTAATTTAAATAGTAAACAGTCTCTCCGAACGAATAAATATATCTTTATTTAACACCAAACATTAATGATTGCTATAAATTACATACAAACTCAATTTTTGCCGTGTATATATATATATATATATATATATATATATTATATATATATATATATATATATATATATATATATATAGTGTGTGTGTGTTCTTATTTTTAACGACCATAATGGAAAGGAAGGGAGGTTGGGGGATGGTGTTATGTCCCAGCAGAAGTCCGCCCCCCTCCTCTACCTCTGGCAGTAACGCTCAACTTTTTGAAGTCGGACGAAAAGTCTCCAAGAAGGTCTCGCTCGGTCATTGCTTCCTGTCTTCCGGAGGAGGAGGAGGATGATGATGATTCGAACGTCAGACGTGGGAAGGAGGAGGAACCTTGTGATGGGGGTAGTCTATGACTTGATTCGGCCTCACTCCCGGTGGCGATAAGTGAGGCGGCGAAGATGGCGGCCGGATTGTTGTTGTTATTATTATTATTATTATTGTTCGATGGGAGAGGGTTGGGGTAACTGAAAGCGCCCCTTTCCATACTGAAGGGGGGTTGATGGGGATTGTATAAAGGATTCTGTACGGAAGGGGCTGCTCTAACGGACACTTCTTGGAGACTACTGAAGGGACGATAGCGGTCTGGCTTTAGTTTTCCAGGAATATCTGGCAACCTGTTATTCGAGGTCAGAATGCCTGAATTGGTCCCCTGATCGTCTGATCAAAAAGAAAGGTGTTACTGTTGTCATCTGAAGAAACTCTTTTCAAACAAGTAATTATACAAATTGTAAAGATGTTCCCTTTTCACAAAAAGTAAGTACCCAAACAATAATTAAATCCTACACTAACACTAACATCCTAATTTGAACACTAATGCAAATCATACCTACAGCCAATGTTCCCTCTAAGGTGTGCGCGTGTGCGCGCGCACACGCGTTGTGAAACCCGCGCACACAGCAAAATAAAATGCGCACAGGCTCAAGCGTATCATGAGTCACGACAGTAACTAAAGTAATGTCAAAAATATACCGTCACACAAGGTTAACTTTCATAGAAAAACTTTGTTCCCATTTGGAAGACAGGTTTCCTGAAAATGAAGTAAAAGAATGGTCTGCCTTTGATTGTTCGGCTATTTTACAGAAAGACTGACTTTGGCAGTGAGCATGTTAAAGCTTTATGTGCAAAATATGCAGATTTTCTTGGTGAAAGTTCTACCATAATCGAACAGTACAATGATTTTAAATTTGTTGTATGCGAGAAAATAAAAAGTAAGCTGGTTAAAAACTTTG
This sequence comes from Bathynomus jamesi, assembly GCA_023014485.1. Lineage (NCBI taxonomy): Eukaryota > Metazoa > Arthropoda > Malacostraca > Isopoda > Cirolanidae > Bathynomus > Bathynomus jamesi. Next base: position 1,169,580 of record JAJOZX010000083.1, read on the forward strand.
ATGATATGGTGACATTCGTCCTCCAAAATGAACAATTTTGTGACCTTGCTAAGTTGATGGATATTGGGGGAACTTTCCTAGCATCTAGTGTGGATTGTGAGCGTGACTTCAGTTTAATGAATTCTATAAAGAAATTAAGAAACCGCTTGAAAGAAAATCATTTTGACATGCTCATGCGAATTAAAAGTTACCTGAATGATGACGGATGTATTAATCTTCATAGAGTTTATTTGAAATGGGCAAATGCTAAAGATCGTAGGGAGAAATCATAATCATACTTAAATGAAAGGCACTTTCATTTAATGTTATTTTGATTATATTTTATTTTATTGAATTTTATTATTTTTTATTTTATTCCTATTTTGTGAATGGATAAAATCATGTATTAATCTTGATAGTCTATTTTAAATTGCTAAATGCTAAAAATTGTTTTGAGAAATGATAACTAAAATAATAATTTTTCAATTAATGTTATTTTTATTTTATTTCTTTATTTTGTTGAATTTTATTTTACTATTTTTTATTTTATTCATATTTTTAGAATGGATAAAATGTTTTCTTTTTTAAGAATATATAATATTGTAAACAGTTTTTTAATATCCATTTAATAGTACCGTAATGATCAAGCTATCACCTTATGGAAATAATATTTATTAAGTATTTAACATTTATATATATTTAATTTTGAAGATAATAGCGCTCAGAAAAGTTTGCACAATTTTTCACCATGAATCTAAATGTATGCACAACGGAAATTTCTTGCGCACACGGACTAAAAAAAATTAGAGGGAACATTGCCTACAGCTACACTTAACCAACTTTATTTCCAGGATAGCGTAATAACTAGGGCGACCCAAAGTTAAAGTTAAAAATTTGCTATTAGGTTAATAAAGTTAATATTTTAGTTATAAGGTTAGTAATAAGGATTTTGCCCTATGGTTCCAGACTTACGGGACACCCTGTATGTACATTAATTTAGTTTATCTTTTTGGCAGAATATATAAATTTCAAACATGCCTAAAACTACGAAATTAGCTTTTGCGAAAATCCAAGCAATTATTACTAGCTATCATGGTGAATTTGTCCAAACTCCAACAACTAAATAAGTTCGTTAATAATTTAATAAACAAATGAATGTGATGAGTTTTATTTTATTATTAAGCGTTAATATTTATCCACAAATAAGTTAAAAATAAAGAATTTTTTAGGTGAAATAAAGTTAATAATTGGTAAGAATAAAGTTAATAATTTCAATTTTTTAGATTAAAATTGGGTCGCCCTAGTAATAACAACGAATAACAAAGGCATTCAACTATGACCTGACCTCACCTAGGTTAAGGTACGTTCAGTTAACAATGAAGCCTCACCTTTCCTACCAATGAACTCACCCATAAGGGAATGTTGTTTCTGCTCTCTGTTGGGAATGGGTGGAGGAATGTCCTTAGTGATTAGAGGGTCAAACTCTTCTTCCTTCGGAGAATCCAGAAGGAGCAAATCCTGAATGGTTCCATTCTGTTCAGACGAGGCGAGACTTAATTGTAATTGGCTTAATTGACACCGATTCCTTTTATCGTCATATGAACAAATTTCCTTCATTATCAACATCAAAAACAAAAAAAATTAATGAGAAGAGACATTTTTAGAAATCACAGCGAGTAATCAAGAGAGGAAACAAAAATTAATAATTGGGTAAAGGCTTTTCAATTAAAAGTATAAATACAGCAAGGAACCAGAGGGAAAGAACCGTTAAAATGCCATATGAAAACATGAAAACAAACTTAAAACCATAAAAAAAACCCATCACCACATCTAATCCTAGCAACTAAAATCCCGTCACAAGACAACGACTCCCATATCGAAACGTTAGGTTTCCTTTACTTAATCTTAAAAGTAATTTTAACTGAAAAACCGTATGTTAATTTGAATTAAACACCATCCAAAAAAGTTAATTGAAGTTACAACGTTAATAAAGAGAGTTGAAAAAATAACGTTGCTATGGTTACGAATTATGTTGTGAAGCTATTATCAAATTTAAAGACGAATGGCAGATTGAAATGGAGGTCGTTTCGTGTGAGGCGAAGAAAGGAAGAGCCATAAGTCGCTTTGTTTACCTCCTGCGCAGGGGACGTCGCCTTCTTCCTGCGCCTACGGGAGCGTGGAGGGGGAGAGAGGAGGGCGGAATGGGAGTCACCTGTAGTAATAGGAGGGCGGGAGAAAGAAGAGGCAGAAGTAGGGGGTTGGGGAGGGGCAGAGAGGTCGGAAAGCGAAGCTATGCCCAGCGGGAGACTCATGGTCATGACGTCCCACGAAGAAGGCTCGCACAATATATCGGGGGGAGAAAGCGGGGAAGTGGAAGTTCGGCCCTTGTGGGGAGGGTTTGGGGGATTGAAGGCGGCCTCCAAATATGTCTCGGCGGCCTCGAAGTCGAGAACAGAGTCGGAGGACCTGCTGGAGGCCTTGGAAAGGGAAGAAAAGAAGTAGCTGGAGGAATCGCTCCTGGAAGAAAACTTGGCTAAAGAAGCGGAGAAGGAGGGGCTCACGTCGTACTTGGGAAAGGAAGGGGAAGGGGCTTCCGAGGCACTGGCACAGGGGGGTGCGCCCCACCTACCTGTCTCTCACCTTCAACAGGAAGGGTGTACGCCTTAGGGCGTGAGGGCAAACCGATACTACTACCACCACCGAAAGCCGAAGAAGGAGAGGCATTTACCGTCGCTCCCTCCAAGGAGGAAGGGAGGGATCCGAAGGTCTCCGGGGGTAGGATTTTGGGAGAGCGGAACGAGTGACGAAGAGGTTTTGGGAGGGGCGATTTCCCCTCAGCAACGGAGGGAGGGAGGCTGCTAGAAGTGGGAGGGGGAGGTGGGGGGAAGAGAGGTGGTGGGAGGGGGATGTCGAGAGAGAGGTCTAAGAGAGGCAGAGAGGTGAGACTGGCGCTTAGGGGCTGAAAAGGAGAAACACAATTACCATCCAAACCCCGAATCCATTCGTCGACGGGTCCCCATCATCCATTCAGTCCATTTCAACCCATTAAGTATCAATGAACCAAAGGAGCGCTCCAGTGGATAAACCAAAACCTAACAGACAACTAGTCCTTTTGTTTCAATGAAGCTGCACTACACACGAACGAAAATGTAGATCATCAACTGATATTACAATTTTGGGGAAACATTCAGGTAAACTATGATTGAAGGTCATTTTCTTTATAGGTCTAAGAATAATGAGATATTGTGGTATAATATTACATTATACCCACAATATTTCATTATTCTTAGAGATATTGCGAGATGATGTGGATTTAATTAATTATATTCACAATCTCATTATTCGTAGGTCCAAAAAGAAAATATTTGTTAGCATTTACAAAAATTAATTTGCTGCATTATTTGCGCGGTCACATCAAATTCAGTCCTTTTCGACTAGAAAATGTACTTCTCTTTAAGTGACGATGGTACTTACAGTTGTAAAATACGTGGAAGAAAGAAAACAGTTCTGTGAACCCTTTAGCAAATGGCATCATTTTATTGGAAATGTTAAATAAATCTTGTAGCGCTACTCGCAAGAATATAAGAATTGGCAAGTACCAAAATGAAGCAAAAGCTTTATGTCCCAGAGAGATTGTTAAAGAAAACAAGAAGTTTTCTTTTTATATTGAACAAGAATTTTAAGAAAAAAAAAAACTTTGAAAGTTAAATACTTTAATTTTCCAAAGATATAAGAATTTTCTGTTTGGAGGCATCAAATAATTTAAAATTGTTAACGAGTAAAATAACTACAAAATTAATTTAGTTTCGGATGAAATTATTTTTCTTTGGAATGAATAATGAAAGAAAATGTAGTTTAATTTAAGGGGGACCTATTTAAACAATATTGCGTTCTGAAAGTAAGAATGGGCTTCCCACTTAAATATCTTCAAAAAGTTTGATTAACGTGAATACATAAAATTAAGCATTATAATAATTTTATCGTTACTTGGAAAAACGTAAGTCTTTTTTAATTCCTAATCTGAATAGCAATTTCAAAATGTCACCCCTCCCATCTTACAGTTTCCGTCTATTTTTCTTTCTTCCAATATATATACGGTAAATGCCGGTTCATATTTCGTACAAAAGATTGAATTACTACCGTATAGTGACTAATGGCTGAATCACGTAGCTTCGTCAACTAATCATAAATTGAAGCACGGCAGCCACGATGGTACCAGACGAAAGGGAAAGACAATGATCAAACAACTAGTTGTAAGTTAGGTTATAGGTACACCACAAGGGCGAACTCACTAAGTGATTTTGTATAAACAATTCAAGACCTCAAGGATTAAAATTACGCAATCTAATACTGGACAGAAATGTTTTAGTCAGAGGAATTTCAGGCAAGAGAATAAATGTGATGTTAACGCTTCAAGTCGTAACTCAGTGCTAAAAACAAACAGAATTTCCCAAACTGATTCTACTTAATTAAGGAAAAAAAAAAAAAAAAGTGAGATTAACTCAGTGCAAGTTCAAAGCAAATACAATCGAATACATAATTATAAAATAAGTGGTAATTTTAAATGAATATTAAAAGAAAGCTTGTGTATTGAGACAGTAAAAAAAAAATAAATTATCTTTAAAAGCAAATCGTAGCTTGGATTCAGAGAAAAAATCTAAAACTTGTAATCTAAAAGCTTTTGAGAGTAAGCATATATATATATATATATATATATATATATATATATTATAATATATATATATATATATATATATATATGATGAATTTCACAATTAAACACGTGAAACGAATGATTCAAACCCACAAAGAAAAAAATGAATTCAAGGCCTTTCGTGTATTCAGAAGTACATCTCGTCAGGGAATGAAAATTCCCTGACGAGGTGTACTTCTGAATACACGAAAGACCTTGAAATCATTTTTTTCTTTGTGGGTTTGAATTATATATATATATATATATATATATATATATATATATATATATATAATGAGCAGTATCTATGATACTGTATCGTCAATACAAGTGCATCTTATCATATATGCTAATGTGAAAGTATCGTGTGACGTGTATAGTAGGCCGGGTCAAAATCTAGTCAAAATGATTTTTTTTAGATGGGCACTATGTGGGGTTTATGAAATGATATCCTGACCAACATACTCCAAAAGAAAGTTTATGCTCCCCTCCGTACCACTAGCATAGAGATTACCCCCATTAAAATTGCATAATATACCTCATGCGCAATTTTCAGGCAATTATCCAAGAAATTTCAAATCCTTGAAAAATTGTCGCATCCCCAAAAAGTATCAGTATATAGAAAAGGGTGGCATAAACTTTAGTTTGGAGTACTGACTGCCTAGGAGACCAATTCATAAACCTCATATAGGCCTAGTATATTTGTCTGAAAAGAAGACAATTAGTCTACTGTACCATTTATTACACAAAACAGCTTTGAAGTAAAAACAAAATTTAATTTAAAAATTACCTTCACAATTCACTAATTACTTGTGGATGTGCCTTGGCCCCACTGGCTTTTCCATTCAAACTGTGGCAGTCTTTTTCTTGATTCCAGTTGATTGAGGATAAATTTGTGCCGATTGCCGTAGCCAATCCTTTGTTCTGATGCTTTTGTCACCAAGTTCACTGCACTTTCCACGCTTTCACTGGCATGAAAAGGCAGCAATTTTCAAGGGTTCTGTTCTTGTATGCAGTAGCTCTTCATTGCTGAAATTCCTTATCAAAGGTGGAGGATTGATAGCTTCCTTTCTCCAGTCAATCATCTCATAGTAGTCTTTGGAATCGAAATTTAGAGATTTAGGAAGCTCAAAATTTCGTGTGCCACTGAAACGTGTCCGACTGAGAAGTATCTTCTGAAGAGCATCTTCTCTGACATGTTGTCTGCTATCAGTAAGCATTGACAGTAGGATAGCTTCGGGATTGGCAAAATAGGCATTATACGGAACACCGGTTCCATAATAATAATGCGATGTTTTTCTTCCAATCCTCGCATCAAGACAATCAAATTAAAAAAATTCCGTGCTCCGTCAGTAGCTTTAGGATGGGATTTGATATGAAACTATCCAGGAGCATATGATTTCATGACGATGGTTACCAGTTCTTTCAGGTTTTGTTCGGGATGCAAGGTCAACACATATATACGAAGAATCCGATTTGCTCGGGTAATCCAGCGAGCATGATGAATGGCACCTGGAGACCTGCGGGCTAGACTTTCAGATACCCATCCAGATTGCACTGCTAGGCACATATCATAGAGATACTTTTGATCACTGCTCAACTCTTTCACGACATTCGGTGGTATATCTTGGACGTTACCCTGAACTGGTGAAAATGCCACTAAGTCTAAAATGGTTAAATCACATTTCAATTTGGCTCCAATTGACCCTTAAAAGTATTTGGCCCTGATGTTTTTCCGTCTATGGTTTCAAATATGTGTCTGAAGGGGAGTTCATTCATGTGTAAAAGACATACGAGCCATTGAACTGATCTATGCAAAAAAATTTCAATAAATTTTATGATACCAGCAATTCTACCAGTATTGACAGCAGTACCGTCGCATAGCAGAGCATTGATAGTGTCGATGCTCGCTGAATCAATTAAGAACGTTATAATTTCATCAGCTATACACCGAGCATTTCCTGCGTCAGGACAGAGATAGTCTACATCAGTGATGCACAAACCCTGGCCCGCGGGCCAAATGTGTCCCCCACGGGTCTTTTCAGTGGCCCCACGGGTCTTTTCAATTCAATGAAAAAGTTAGAATATAAAAGTGACCCAATTTATGACTTAGATGGAAAGTAAGTAGGCTAATACATTTAGTTATTTTCTTCGCTTGGCCCTCACATCAAAAAAGTTTGTGCACCACTTGTCTACATAGATACCTCCAGGGTCTTTGATCAGCACATAATGTTCTTCTTTCTCTTTTCCATGCTTGGTTAACGTATCATCCTTTCTTCCATCAAACCCTATACATTCAGTATTCACATTTTCACATCTAGATCTAACTATTTTTCTTGCCTACACGAATTCTCTCTTTCTATTTTCTTCCTATCAAGCATGTTAGATTGATCGATTATTCCCATATCTTTCAACGCAGCATTAACAATAGCTGCTGTAGCTCTCGAACTCACACGGTAACGGTTTGCCAACAATGGTAATTCATTGTATGAATACCTATTTTGATCATTTTCAATCAATTCCACATCGGGCACGAATTCTAGCTCATTGTCACTGTCTTCTATATCTTCGCTAAAGTCATCTACTGAAGATGGTACAACTTCCATAGCCTCTGCCATTTCCACTTTTGACCTTTGTTGCCTCTCTTGTTCTTCTCTTGCTCTTGAGAGGGATCGTCTCTGGACAGCGGCAGCTTCACGATCAAATGGCCCTAATTGATTTATTCTTTGCTTTTGGCCTACAAATGACTCCCACTCTACCATTGGGATTTTTACCTCGCATCGACAAAACGGCCTTTCTATTCCTTTATCATAACATTTGCAAGTACAAATGTCAAACATTTCATCATATGAAGCAAGTTTTTTAGCAAAATTTTCATTCCTTTGACGTAGAGGAACCTTGTTCAAGGAAAGAGCTGATCTGATTAATCTTTCCACTGCAGAAGAAATAGATCTTTCTTGAATGACAGGGAAAGAGAACATGGCCCAAATATCTTGAAGATCTTTGGTAACTATATTGTAGCAATCGTTCGCAGTTGCTGATCCCCTTGACTTGATTTTTCTCTCTCTTTTGAATGAAGAAATAGTCTGAGAACGTCTGCCTTTGTAGGAATCATTGATCGGCGGAATTCAGTGGCAAAACCAAAAGCTGCATTCGAAGATTTGTTTCTGGTTGACATTTTTTCAACCTTTTGAAAAAATTAAAAATCCAGCTTTTATAGAATCATGCATGGATCACAAGTAAATCTAAAGAGCATAAATTCTTATAATTCCTGTAAAAATATATGATAATTAGAACATGAAATTTATTGGTATTGAATTTGAAATTCAACACACAGCTCAGTAAATTGATTACACATAAACGATGTTTGTGTAATCAATTTTCTGATATAGCAAATATTTTGAGAAAATACGCGCGGTGAAAATTTTGAGAAATCCAAATTTTTGAGGTAATTGCCTGAAAATTGCACAAGAGATATATTATGCAATTTTAGTGGGGGTCATCTCTATGAGAAGATGCTCTAAATAGTCTCCATTTTCATTTATGAGACTATTTTCATATTTGGGGCGGAGCCAAAAATAGGAGGGAGTATGCTAGTGGTACGGGGGGGAGCATAAACTTTCTTTTGGAGTATGTTGGTCAGGACCCCAATTCATAAGCCCCACATAGTGCCCGATCTGCCCCCAGAAATTCGACCCGGCCTAGTGTATAGTTGATACATCATTTTCATAAGCATTATGTATAAGAAGAAAACCTCCCAATTGATACACAATACACCTACATCAAAATTAAGATTTAATACATTTCTATGTTTTTAAAATCTAATAAAAATGTGAAACGTCTTTATTCCACATTACACTTTTAAACTTTAATTAAATTTACATTGTTTTGTACAAATATATACAGTTTTCATAGACGAGTATAATTTCATAAATACAGATGCTGTAATACAGTTGTAAACTGTCTTTAGTGTGCACGCTTAGATATAATTGTAACTTCAAATGTTTTGAAATAAAATACGTCATCCCCACTTCAGGAGGGGGTGGTAAAACGTAGCTATTTACATTATCGTTCTCTCTCTGTTCTCTATCATCACGCATCGATCACTGTTCAGTTCGGTTTCCAAATGAAACAGAACTGTGCCATCGGTTTCAATACTTGGGATACAATGGTCCACACCTGCCTTTCAAACCAATGTATCCTGGACTTTTGCAACTGATGATACAACTGCTACATAGCGTTCATATTACTGTTAATTTTGTCCATACACATTATTCATTTTGGGACGTGTCAGGCAGAATCGATGCTTTCAAACGAGATGGGTCTGAGGAAACACGGAATCCCTCAACTCTCACCCACGTACATGCATGAAATTCCCATCGCTAATTCATTTGATTTGAACAGAATGCATTATATATAATACAGGACATACCACCTGTTTTAAAATGGTGTACTAAACTGGGATAAAGAGTTAAGTTACGTTTCATTGTTAATTAATATGGAATGTAATGCATATGCTATATATATGTAATATGGTGACCAGAAAACTCGGTCCCAAGAAAACTCGGTCCCAAGAAAACTCGGTCCCAAGAAAACTCGGTCCCAAGAAAACTCGGTCCCAAGAAAACTCGGTCCCAAGAAAACTCGGTCCCAAGAAAACTCGGTCCCAAGAAAACTCGGTCCCGGAAAACTGGGTACCATGAATGAAAACAATTAAATTAAACTTTATTCCAAAAGTAAAATGAGTATGGTCACATAACATAATATAGAACAAACTAATTTTTAGGTAGATGGGTAAAACAGTGTCTTTTTGAATTTTTTAAAGCCCCCCTTTAAAATATGGCTAGATTTTCAAAAAAAAAAATTTAACGGATAATGAGATATTAACTAAAGAAGAGATAAAGGAACCATCTATAATGTACCAGTGGAGAATAGAAATGCAAGAACTGTAACTGAAGTAATATTGTATAATGTAAAAACCGGCACCAAAATTGTGACAGAGGAATTTGAAAAAAGAAAAAGATTCAACAAAATTATCGCTTTATTAAAATATGCTTAAATTTTTCTTTTTTTTAATTTTTACTTATTTTATCTTCTTTTCTTACTTTTTATTGTATTTTCTTATTTTTTTATTGTTCTTGTTTTCAATTTAATTTTTTTTTTATTTTTTATTATTATTATTATTTATTTTACCTTTTTTTTGGTTTTTTACGTTTTTTTTTGTTTTTTCTCTACTTTTTGGAAAAATTTCAAAAAGACTGTTTTACCCATCTACCTAAAAATTAGTTGGTTGTATATTATGTTATGTGAGAATACTCATTTTACTTTTGGAATAAAGTTTAATTTAATTGTTTTCATTCATGGTACCCAATTTTCTTGGGACCGAGTTTTCTTGGGACCGAGTTTTCGGGACCGAGTTTTCCTAGAACCATGTAATATATATGCCTGGACACTTTTCTGTAATGATTGCGCATGATCATTAATCATATTCGTAGTTTGTAGTTTAGTTTACCTTAGTAAATATCTTTTTCAAGGAAAGATAAACACATTTTAACATTTAACGCATTTTGCTTTGTAACGGTATCATTATCATTATCATCTTGAGTTAAGAATTTATTGCATGGTTTGTAAGCGTTCTTATTTTACTTTTTTTAATCTTTTTCCGGCAGAGTGGGCTCTACCTCCCTATGGAGTAGAGGACCGTTCTGCAATCTTTCCTATTCTCTCCGACTATTTTTCTGACTTGTCGGCAGTGGCCGGCGGATGATGATGGTGAGTCTTTTTTCTCTTTTTCTGAATGAATGTTAACCCACGAGTGATAGGTGTTGCTACTTACTTAACCCCCTACTCTTTCCTTTCTCTCGGGCTAACCTTAGAGTGGATCTTAGGGTCTTTGTTAGCCTTAGGATCTGTAGATCATCATCATCAAAGTCAACCCACAAAACAAGTTATACTTCACTTTAGACAAACGAGTGAAGATAAGAAATCTTACACTAAATCCACACAACATTAAAATATAGACTTCAAAGCTATTATATTTTACGTCTTTTAAAATATAAATGACAGTTACTCTCACGAGCAAAGTATCGTGTATCAAACCCACATAGCAAATATATGTATTGTTTCCCATGTATCTTGTCTCCCTTTCCCAAAAGTATCTTGTCACTTGTATCAACTCGACGATACAGATATCGTATATCGAAAATATGTATTTTCAGTTTTGTGGAAGAATTCCCTCTGGACAGACACTCCTAAAGACGCAAATTGGTTTTTAATAAGGCTAATAAAGTAATATCAATCCACGAGTAAACTTTGTCAAAATGGATACGAGCAATCGGCTATAAACTTTTCCTTCTCAGAACTTTAATAATCATTACCTACCTGAACAGATAAACGCACAAGAAATATCACTAAACTATTTCAAGTATTTGGCAGAGCATGAAAATGTAAAGCAACAATTTCAAATTTAAGAAAGCAATGTAATGCACAGCTGTTTTCAAAATGTCACGGTTATCAGCAATCTATTATTGTTAGTTCAGCTTAGTAAAAAACCCCAAATTTTACTCGATCCAAACTCACCAAATGAAGCTGATTTCCCTTGTAAATATTCAAGCCAGCAAATATCTCTAAGTTAAGATTTTTTAGGATATTTATAGTTTCCCATCTCTATAACAGAAGGGAGGAATTAACGCGACATACTCAAACTATTATTATTAGCTAATGATCCGGTGATCAAGCCACGAAACCTTTCCACCTTAAGGAAAATTCTACGAGTCTGGAGAAGCGTGCGAGCATTTTAAATTTACTTCGAAGGTGAAATAAAGTCATAATGGCTTTTATTCGAAACTGGTTTAACACCAAGGGATCATTCAACCCCTGAAGTGGTCACAATGATCATTAAACGGCACTCTTTAATCAAACTGCTAAACGATTATTTAAGTCGTTACTCGTTTAATCGAACGATCACCATCTCTACTATAATCTACTCTTCAATAACATTTTAGTGGCCGTTTTCCGACACTATTAACTATTATGCAATAAATCTACTAATGATCATTACTACTATTAATGATCATTCGCTGACAACACTCAACCACTCAGTAACAATAATATGCCTTTTCGTGACAATGATCATTAATAAAAGTACAAGAAGCTCAACTCTCAACGCTTCTGTTACACGATTTAGTTCCACTGAAATCAAACGTAGTCCCTTATGATAGTGTTACGGGTGTTATTTTCGTATCTCCAATGTATTATTAATAGCAGATAAACCACTTCCCAATTTGAAAACCCGATTCAAACTCGAGTTATACGACAGATCAAACCGTACCTTCGCGCTTTCAGGAACTGCCAATCTTCCATCCCCATTAGTTAAGGGCTCCCTATGGGTTTCCTGGGGCTCGGGATGGAATTCCACGGGGAAGACGCTTCCTCCAGGGTCGCTGCTAATCACGCTACTATTGATACTGACAGTACTAGTGGTCTCCCGAAGGGAAGAAGTGGCACTAAATACGAACTGAGTTTTCAGCACATCTTCCATTTCTCCTGTTGGGAAGATATTTAAAGGTTCAGTTCCATAGTTTCTTTTACCAGAAAGTTCCATCCAAAAGACAAAGTCTATTTTGGCAGCTTAGTCATAAATCCTGACTACACTAATCCCTATTCCAATGGTGTGTGCTACACTCATAATAAAGAACTGAAAGAAAAAAAAATGCTCTAGACTCACCTATAAGATCCATTTCCTGAGGCGAAGGAGTTTTTTGAGAATCTCCTGACGAAGACGGACTTGTGCTGCGAAAGGAGGTTACTGGCTTATTTAATGGTCGACAGGAAAACCTACAGTATATTTGTTGTACAGAATGATCAGGTTTTTTTATGTGGATTCGTGTTAACGCCATTTCTCAACTTATCCAAAAATACTAATACAGTATAATGCAATTGCCCTTGTCCACACAAAAATACGACATTTCCAGTGTTTCGGATGCATTCTGTAGGATGTTGGCGATTGGTTCAGGCACGACGCAACTGACCAATAAGAAAAGAAACACACACGTTTATCTACCTTACAAAACCACGACATTTACTCTAATTTAAATAAACTATTTAACCTAACCAAACCTATCCCCTTTTCCATATTTAGTAATTTTTATTAAAAAAGGAAGCTATGGCGACACTGCTAATGTCGCGATACACACGTTCACGTCGCAATAAGCTGTATCTGTACTGAAGGTTGTCGCGGTTCTGTAAGGTAGCCAAGAACACACGCATATCTATATATAAATAAAAAAAAACTTTGCGCGGTTTTGAGCGGAGTAACAAATATCTCTTTTGCTCAGTCGCCTGTTATGATTGGCTGCCTCGCGAAAAGTGGGTGGAGCTAATGTGTCTCGCTCAGTCGCCTTACGATCGGATCTATCAAGATTACGGCGTTAAAGATCACAAAGTGATTACAAGCCCTACCTGTAGGGTAGGGAGCCGAAGGCGCGGCTTGTATGTTTACATATATTTTTATTAGTAAATTGCGTCGTGCGTCAACCAATCACCGACATCTTGCAGAGCGTGTCCAATACTGGAAATACTGTAATTTGTGGGTGTACAAGGGCATTTGCATTTGACTGTCCACTTCAATTTGATTCTGGTTTTCGAAGTTATATTCAATTTCTCAACCAAAACAAATGACTAACTGAATTTTATATGATAAAAAACAGAACATTTTCCTCCACTATAATTTGGGAAGCTAAATTTCTGATGTGCCAATACCCTGAATACTCTAAATCAGTGATGGCGAACCACTGACCCGCGGGTCAAGTACTGGCCCACGAGGCAATTTTTAGTGGCCCACGAGCCCTTATTTAAATAAAATATGACATTTTTAATTTTTTCTGCCTTACAGTTTTAAAATTATTTTATTCTCCCACCGAAATAGAGAGCTGATACACATTGAAACGTTTTTAAACGTACAGTATGTTTAAAAACGTGCGTGTATGTGTGACAACCGACTCATGGTGCGCGCCGCGCGGTCATCCACCTTCCCAGTTTTGCAGTTCAAGTCCTTAAGTTTGGGAGTGCCAAATTACACTGGTATGCATCAATTTTGCTGTCAAGGGTTTTGTAAGTGATTCTTATAGTTTTTTTCCTGCTGATTTCGAATCTGCAATCCGTTTTTCTCAATCAGCTCAGGTTATCCGGCTATGGCATCATAAGTAAAATAGAATTTTTCGTGATTTTGTCAAAGCGGAATTGGAACAGTAACATCTATCATCACTTGTTTCACTTGTATAATATCTTTTTTTACTTTTCAGGCATATAGATAAAATATTTCATAATGAATAGAGCGTGTAAAAATGATCCCAATAGATTCTGCTACATATGTGGGACGGTTACCATGCCAAATAACCAGTCCCAAATCACTAAATTTGTGAAGACAATGTATAGAGCATACTTTGGAATTAAGCTAGGGGACCAGGACAAAAATTTCGCCCCTCATATGTGCTGCAAGACGTGCATTGAAAATTTGAGAAGATGGAGCAAAGGCAGAGCGAAATCTTTGCCTTTTGGAATTCCCATGATTTGGAGAGAAGGAAAGGATCACGTGACAGATTGCTATTTCTGCATGACAAACCTCCAAGGTGGGCTTATAAATTTATTTTTCTTAAATATTTTGAAATCCTCGTATGAAACTTGACATAATATTCACCATAATGTAATATTCACCATATATAGCATAATATTCACCATAATGGTAATCATACATTTACATATACATATTGTTATAGAAAATACATTTACACATACATATTGTTATACAAGTTACATTTACAATGATTGTATATTTTCTTTCTTTTTCATTCATATTGTCCCCGAAGGGACAATATGAATGAAAAAGAAAGAAAATATACAGACTCCATCGACCTATTTCATATCTTACAGACCGCAGCCTTCCCTCACGAGCCGCCACTGTCTGAATGCTTCTTCTATTTCATATGCAAGTTTTATATCCATGTTTCTGTGTTTCTATTTTCAGGAGTTAACAAGAATAATAAACACATTGTTGTATACCCTGACATCCCTTCTGCTTGAGACCTGTACCCCATGGTCCTGGAATTCCAATACCCGACCCACCTCAAACCCTGGACTTCGATGATTCTGATGATGAATCAATGACCAATGCCAATGACCAGTCCCAGTCGTATATACCTCAAAATACCGCTTCAAATGAGCCGAGGCCTCTCAACCAGGCCAAACTTAATGATCTTACCAGGGATTTAGGACTTTCCAAATTAGCTGCCGAGATCTTGGGCTCACGACTTCGAGAGGACAACTTGCTGGCTCCGGGAACAACATTCTCCTGGTATAGGAAACGAGAGGAAGAATTCCGCAAGTTTTTTGCAGTGCACGAAAATACCTCTTCTTTAGTGTACTGCTGCAATGTTGAGGGGCTAATCGAATCCTTGGGCCTGCCATATAACGCATCAGAATGGAGGCTATTTATAGACTCGTCTAAACGAAGTTTGAAAGCAGTACTTCTCAACATTGGGAATAGGGTTGCATCAGTCCCTGTAGCACATTCCGTACAACTTACTGAGAGCTACGATAACATGAAAATTTTACTGGATGCTCTCGTATACGACCAACATAACTGGAGGATCTGTGGAGATTTGAAGGTAATACTAATATCATAAGTAAACTATTGCTATTGACTATGTTGTTTTTCCAAAGGTTATTTGAGAGCGTATAAGAACACTTAACTTCCCCACAGAAGTGATACAGTCCAATGCATAGATTTTTTTATCTGATAGAACAAATTCTCTAAATTCTTTAAATATTTTCATTTTTTTTCAGATTGTGGCATTTGTATTGGGAATGCAAGGGGGATACACGAAATACCCATGTTTCCTCTGCAAATGGGATAGCCGAGCGGATGAGAAGCACTATGCACAGCGTGAATGGGCATCCAGAGAGAATTTTGAACCTGGGTCGCATAATGTCGTTTCAGTGCCCCTTGCACCACCAACAAAAAGTTTGCTCCCACCACTTCATATTAAGCTGGGCTTGATGAAAAATTTCATCAAATCAATGAATAAGGAGGGTTCAGCATTCCGATATCTCGAGAGTAAATTTCCTCATGTATCTGATGCTAAACTAAATGCTGGGGTTTTTGATGGTCCTCAAATTCGAACTTTGATCAAGGATACTCAGTTCGAAAACGCAATGACTCCAACTGAGAAGAATGCCTGGCAGGCATTCAAATCAGTTGTCACTGATTTTCTTGGCAAGCGTAGAAGTCCAGAATACGAGTCCGTTGTCGAAAACTTGATGGAAGCTTTCAAAGCTCATGGGTCGCGCATGTCCATAAAAATGCACTTTTTGTGGTCCCACTTGGACTATTTTCCTGAAAATTGCGGGGATTATAGTGAGGAACAGGGTGAACGATTTCACCAAGATATCAAAATAATGGAAGAGAGGTACCAGGGAAACTGGGATATCAATATGCTGGCGGACTATTGCTGGTGTTTGAAGCGAGACGTGCCCGAAGAAAAACACAGACGGAAAGCCAAAAAAAACTTCATTCTTTCCTCAAACTTTTTTCATATTCATTGTATGAATAAAAGTATTTATTCACACAATGTTTTTATTTTTCACGAGTGTTCTTATAATATTACTCGTATCTACAGTGTTTAAGCTAAAAAATCAATAAATTTGGGGATAAAATTGGACTTATAATAAATGGCCAATAGAGAAAAAACCTGACCTGATTGAGGAAAACCAATGTCATTTTCGAATTCAGCATGGTCGAATTATATAATATGAGTTGAAAAAACCCTCACAGCAGACAAAAAAATTTCATATGCATACCAGTGTTATTAGTGCAGAAATTATCACCCATAAAAAATGGCTACAAAAAAAACGAAAAACTAGTTCTGAAGGTAGTGGAACTGGAAAGTTATTTCATGAAGAGGGGACTGTAAAATACGGTGTTATTAAACGAAATAATAAGCTCTTTGTTGTTTTGTTGTATTTGCAAAGTGAACATTGTTGATCGCTTTTATAATATTAAGCGACATTTTGAAAGTAACCACAAAAATTTGTGCTAATGTCAGATGAGGAAAGGAATGAAATTATTATGCGCCAATTAAACCAACAGCAACAACAATCTGCTATTTTCAAAAGAATTTTTAAACCAAACAATATTACAGCAGCTAGTTTTCAATTATCATCTATCATTGCTCAACACAGAAAAACCACTTTCTGATGGTGATTATTTAGAAGAAGCTTTTATAAACTGTTCAGATTATTTATTTGAAGATTTTCAGAATAAAGATCAAATAATTAAACGTATTAATGAGTTGCCTGTGACCAGAAATACGGTCAAAGATAGAATAATTATCATGGACAAAGATGTATCTGATCAACTTTTGTTGGATTTGACAAATGCCGAAATGTTTTCAATTTGTTTGGATGAAAGTACAGATGTCACATCACAGGCCCGTCTAGCAGTTATTGCAAGATTTTATTCCGAAAATATAATTAAGGAAGAGCTAACTAAATTGATGACACTGTCTGAGAAAACCACAGGACAGGATATTATGAATGATTTGAAGAAGGAATTCACCCAAATGGGTATTAATTTCAGAAATATTGTATCTGTGACGACTGATGGAGCTCCGAGTATGATTGGAAAAAATGTTACATTTGTTCAATTACTTGAACAAGAAGTGAAGCACACTAGTCGAATTTCATTGTATTTTACACCAAGAAGCTCTTTGGGCAAAAGAAAAAAGTTTAAAATCACTTAAATGTGGTCTCTTGTGACAAAGATTGTCAGTTTTATAGTTGCTCACGATCTTAAACGTCAATTTACCAAACTATTAGATGAGGTTTACTCTCAATTTTCAGGGTTAGTCATGTAATAACAATGTCAGATGGTTAAATCGTGGTCAAGTTTTGAATCGCTTTGTTGAATTGTTAGAAGAAATAAGATATTTTTTGAATAAAAAGGAACATGAATATCCAGAACTGACTGACATGAATTGGTTGAATGACTTGCATTTTTTCGCCGATTTCACATTGCATTACAATGCTTTAAATAAAAAGTTGCAAGGTCGCGGCTGTGTTGTATCATTAATGTTTGAAAATATTAAAGCACTTGAAAAAATAAATATTTTCTCAAAAGATCTGGAAGAAGAAAAATTGAAATATTTTCCATTATTGCAGAAACACTTCTTGATTTCAAAATATTTTGCAGACAATGAAGAAAATAATTCCGACGTGAACAAAAAGTACTCTTCAATAATAAGAGATGCCAGACAATCACTTTCAGAGAGGTTTTCACAATTCCGACAAATTGATGCAACATTACATGTCCTCCCTCCGCCAATCGATGGTGTGTCGGGGGAGGATGAAATTGCAGAGTGGAAAAACCACTATTCTAACATTCTTAATAGTGTGAGAAGGGATGATCTTAAGATAGATTGCAGCCAAACGATTGTGGGAGGGACAAGGGAAAATACTTTGATATCATTTTCTGAAGTAAAGAGGTTAATTAAAGAGTTAAAGACTGGTTCTGCGTCAGGGGTAGATGACTTATCGAATGAGCACTTAAAATATGCAAACGACGTAGTATGTCTGCATATATCATTGCTCCTATCAGCCATGCTTGCTCATAGCTATATCCCCACAGAGTTCATGAGGGTATATATCTTGCCCCTGGTCAAAAATAAGTACGGAGACATTCTGTCCAACAATAATTACAGGCCTATTGCTGTCGCTTCCTTCTTCTCGAAACTACTAGAAAAACTCTTGTTACTCCGATTAAATGATTTCCTATGGACATCTAATCAGTTTGGCTTTAAAAGGTCCCACTCAACTGACCTGTGTATTTATGTACTTAAAGAAACAAAATCTAAATACATTGACAGTAATTCAACTATTTATAGCTGTTTCCTAGATATAAGTAAGGCATATGATAGGGTGAACCACAATATTTTATTTGCAAAACTAGAAGACAGGAAGGTTCCCATGTAGATATTAAATTTATTGAAATTTTGGTATTCCCACCAATCTTTCACTGTTAGGTGGGGCAATGTACTATCCGAGTGTTTTGGCTCCTCTTGCGGGGTGAGACAAGGCTCCTTGCTCTCCCTTGTGCTGCTTAATGTGTATATTGACGGATTAATTGCTTCACTTAATGAGGCAACAGTGGGATGTTGTGTAGATAACACAAGGATAAATAACTTAGTTTATGCTGATGATATGGTGTTAATAAGTCCCTCTGTTAAAGGTCTGGATCGGCTACTAAAAGTCTGCGAAGAATATTCGCAGAAACATGGTATTCTTTTTAATGTTACAAAAACTAAGGTTATGCAATTTCATCCTAAAAGCTGTAATCAGCCAGCTGATATTAGATTTAAAATGAATGGTGAGGTAATTGAGGAAGCACGAGAGTTTAAGTATTTGGGTCAAACTATTACCAGCTCCTTGAGTGATGACTGGGATATAAGAAAACAATCTTGAAGCCTGTGTGCTAAAGCGAATATGACCATAAGGAACTTTCGATTTTGTACAAGTGAAGCTAAAGACACTCTCTTTCGTACTTTCTGCAGTAATATATACGGACAGCAACTCTGGGTGAATTATAAAAAAGGTTCTGGCAGAACCCTAAATTTGCTGTACAACAGGTCTTTTAGACTCTTACATAAATTACCCCCCCCGAGATGCTCAGCTTCGCAAATGTTTGCTACCCGCAATGTCCCGAGCTTCCCGGAGGTACCAAGACGTGCTCAATACAGTCTAATGCAAAGAATTAAAAAATCAACCAACCCGATCATCCAAGCTATCCATGAGTCCTGCCATTTATCCTCTAAGCTATGGACTTCTTGGTACGAAAACGTCTGTCTGAAACTCCACTTAACTTCGACATTACAGTATTATTTCTAATCAATTGTATATATTTCTATCCTTAGAATATGAACTGTCATTGTATTAATAATATATGTCATATGGACTATAGTCTGCCAATAAACCTTTTCATTTTCATTACAATTCATCCAATTCCCCCATACTATTCAATTTGAAGATCTTCAGTTATCAGCTTTTCATTGGCTTGACACTGATAATTTAGAAATGGAATTAGTTGGCTTCCAAGAAAGTGCAGTATGGAAGACTAAATTTGTTGATCTTAATCTGAAGTTACAAGAAAAGGAATTGTAGAAGTCAATTTTGGGTGTAACCAGAGAACAACAATCAAAAGAAAGAGTAGAGAATCTTATTCTTGCAGAATGGAACTCTTTACCAAATTCTTTTGCATTAATGAAAAAGTTAGCATTAGCTCTGCTAACAATATTTCGTTCATCGTATTCATGTAAACAGTTGTTTTCCTCCAGGAATTTCGTCAAATCCACCACTAGAAATCGCCTTGGCACAGATATGAGTGCTGCATGTGTGAGACTAAAGACAACTAAATATAAACCTCGGATCAAAACATTAGCAGCTAAAATCCAACAAATTTCTCACTAAAAATAGTAAATAAATAAATTGTGACCCAATTTCGTTTTTTTAAAAATCAAAAATCAAAAGTAACAAAAATGACCCGTCAGCAAAAAAGGTTCGCCACCACTGCTCTAAATGTTATTAAAGACCGTTTTAATGTATTTCGATAAAAATGTTCTGAAGGAAATATTTTTACCGAATTGAATTTTCTGAAAATAATTAAAAAATGAAAGTGGATAACTACGAAGCCGTTCGTGGCTCATCACTCAAACAAACGTCGAACCCATCCCATCACATTTGATGGGGTTTGATGATGATTGAATGAATGAATGAATGAAAGTTTGTTTCCTTTACCTAACGTGTCTTTTGGTTTCTACTGATGAAGAGCTGTTGACGTTCCTGAGGGCGGAAGGCGGCTGCGACACCCTCTTGTAAGTGGTTCTTGCGCTGTAGCCCTCATACACCCCTGAAATGGACTTGAGTGGGCGTTTGGGAGGGTGTGTGGGAGATGAGGGGGCGGAGCGAGGTTTCATTCCTGCATTATTTTTTGAAAGACAGATCGAGCATGAATTGATCGCTATGGTTAATTTGTCCACCGTAACCTCTACTAACGATTTAAGCCCACGGGTCGAATCTCATTTGAACACAAATCAATGTTAAGGAATTTTAAAGTTCTAATAATGACTCCGTGAACTATTGGTAACCGAATAATGAACAGAATATTAAATTATGATGTGGATTAATGAAGTAAAACATTGATAAGCCTTTCAAAGAATTTAAATTAGAATGGTAGGTTTTAACATTCCTATTAACTCTTGACAACCACAACACACAACAAAATCTAGGCCTGTAACTTCGTAATTCCACTAAAATTCACAGATCACTTTTCCCCTCTAAAATAACTTCGGCTTTGCATCCTTAAAATTTAAGTCTCAGGCAAAAATGCACAAACTACTATTTGGGAGACTGAGAAGAGAGAGAGATTGAGAGAAAGAGTGCTTGAGGTGTGTAGTTTCTTCAAACAAGTTTTAATGATGAATAAAGGAGGACTTACTAAAGGGGTTATAAGTCGTAATTTAATATACAAATAAAAAAGTAGATTATTCTTCAAAATACCTTTATGTACTTGGCTCGTACTAACTATTTCTAACCATCTTTTTAAAGTTTTCTGAAATAGGACGCAGATCAATTAACAATAAATTACCTGACCCCGAAAATGTGTTATTGTTGAATTCATTGCTAAACAATATAATAATTAAAAAAGGTATAATTTTAGTTAAAATTTTGTGACAAGTTTAGAACCTATTGTAAAAGCAAACTATTTTTATTACCAAATACTGTAGGCAAGCAACAGAGTTGCGTGTTTTACGATTTTTCCTATTATTACGAAGTGAATTAAAGGGAAAGGTAGCAATAAGAAATGGACTTGTTAGAAGTGCTTCAACTTATATCACACGGCCGTTTGTAGCCGTTTTTCACCGCTAAATTGTGCTCCGCTTCAAGCTGATTGTTGCCATTTACACTAAAAAAAAAAAAAAACTATATGGGGTTATGTATGATTGCTGTCCCCTGGGCCATCCGTTGGAAATTTCCAGCAGATATTGCTGCTCAGATAACAGCAAAAACCCTATGTTTGTTCGTTAAAAAGTTGTGTTTGAGGTCTTCAAAAGACCTTGTTAAGTAGTGTTTTTAGTTAAATGTTTAATTTATATGCCTTCGGTATTTAGCGCTGCCTAATGGTAAAGAAGGAAATTACCATACCTAATTATTTTGTTGGGCCTCGTTTCTGGTTGCACGGCGAACGGCTCTCTTTCGATGTAGGTGATGGGGTTACGCAACGAGTTTATTCGGTTTAATTAATATAGGCATTCACTATACTTAAATACCTGAAGGAATAGGCCTATTCTTCTTTTGAGTTACTGTTTTATATTACGAGATATTCACTCAGAACTTATAGGAAGATTAAGCACTTTTCCCTTGCCTAAAGCATTGCTCAAAATTAGACAGCCCTGAGATGAGCTAATATAAAATTCTTTTGACTTCAATTTTCGCTGACTTACAAAGTCCCCAGACGTCTAATTTTTGTGTTTTCATTATTTCTTCTCTTGAAGTAATTTTCATGCGTCAGCGATAGAAAATTTTGATACGAAATAATGTTTTTTTCTTCTTGTTATGTGGATCCAATGCCTACATATTGGGTTATGAGGCTATGTCGCCAATTCCGAGGCAATTTTGTAGTTATTTAATTCAATAAATTAATAATTCATATTTAATTAAGAAATAAAAGTACTATATACGATACCATGTTGTAGGCGTGTATAGTTTTGCCATATACACAATTGACAACAATTGGGATTTGAAAAATTTCAGAATCTTGTCATTGGATAGATGTTAATACATTTACTCTCGTGGCGGGGTAACCTCGTAGTAGTTCCGTGCGTCGGTCTTTCTTCACACGAAGGTCAAGCTGGTAGCCACATCTCCAGGCCAGGCCTGGTGGAGGAGCGAGTTGCTCTCTTGGTCTCCATCGCGGATAACCAGGCACACTCGGTCCTGAGCAAGGTGGCTAGTCTTATTTCAAAGAACTCCATTTTAACACCACTGATGTTCCTAATCTCCTTCGGAAGTTGGTTGAATAGTCCTGGTCCTCTGACAACCAAGCTATTTTCCTTTAAAGTTGAGGGTGTCCCAAACTAAAGGCCAGACAATGGACACGACTATAGCTCTTACGTATTGCTCCGTTACCTCCTTTGAATAAGGGGGCAATGTTCCCGTTCTTTAATGCGAGTGGAATTTCTCATGTGTTGAGTGATTTCCTCCAGAATAAGTATAGTGGCTCGGCTATACTCTCTTTGCATTTCTTGTAAAACATAGCACTCCATGTGTTATGAATTTCCTTGAGTTTGTGAGACAGCCCAAATTATGTCCCCTTCCAAGAATTCAAAATTCATTAATAGGTCCATGTCCATTGTGGGGGTTATGAAGTTTCTCACCCCCCCCCCCCCCCCTGATTTTCAAATCCCCCTTTTAGGGTTGTGGAGTTTTTCACAAAAACCTCACCCTAATTTTCAAGTCCTATCTGGTTCTTCAAGTTTTTCTCTCTCCACAGAGAAACCGGAATAGAAGGTTGGAAGCCAAGGGAGTTTGGAAAGCCTTGAAAGGTATGATGTTAAGTGCTCTAGTTTGTAATCCTTGGCTAGAATACAATAGGAATAAAGATTTGTTCATAATCTTTATTCCTAGTTATTGTGGTGTTGTCATTTGTATTTCACCATCATTATCATTGTTAATTATTATTATTAAAAGTAGACATATATATAGGTTGTTGAAACTGTGACTGAGTATAGATAGGTTTGCCACCCTGTCATGTAACTAGCTAGAGACCCAATTATCATAGGTCACCAGTCATATTCCAGTTAGATTTTTTGCCCATGCTTGTTTGGCACTGGTTATAGGTTGATTAACTCATGTGAGATAGGTTTGCCATAATTGTTAATGTTTAGTTATTATTTTTTGTTGGTTATTTATTATTTATGTGCTTTGATTTCATGAGTAAATTATGTTTTCCAGTGATCAATTATGAAGTCATGATTCCAGTTAATGTTTGTGGTTAATTGTCTGTTATGTTATGTTATTATTGTGATTAATGGTGCTTGGTGCATGTAACTAATAATCTTGTGTTGTCTAGGCAACCAGTTGGGATTCAACTCACGTGGTCCAGATTCATCAGGCTTGGATTGTGGATCCAATCCAGTGGGAGCTACGCAGTTTGTGTCAACCACTGTTGGCCACTGGATCTGCCCTGAAATCAGGCCTGTGACCCTAACCCTACTAACTAGCCAGCCAATAAAGGAATCGAAACTCAGGTAATAAAGAGGGGGGGGGGGGGGGTCAAGTTTGGAGGGTAGCTAGGCTGGGACAAGGGTTAACATTCTGTGCAAGTCATTTCCGGTACTTGTTTCCCACTTGCTTTCTATCCTTTCTGCCAAATCTCACTAAGTGTTATTGGGGCTCCAGAGGTTTTGTTAACTGTGATTCATTGCCAGTCCTTTTGTTATGTTTATACTGTCACACTGAATAATTGTTTATTTCAGATATAATAAAGAGAAAAACACAACGAGTAGTTTACTTCTATTAGGTCTACCTTTGAATTCCAGCCCTTTCTTGGACTCTGAGTGGTTGGTTCTCCCACTCATTGGAGAGTCAGATTGAGACCCCTGAACTAGGGGAAGTCCTTTATAGTTAACGTGCGAGTCGGACCTGAATAATCTCCTGGAAATAAACCACTGACAAGAGAGGCATTCCTAGATACCAGAGGAGATTACATCTTTGCCCAGTCTCTTGACTATCCCAAACCCGGAAACGTGAAAAGGTGCTGGGTGGTTCGACAAAACAGATACTTGAGGACTACGGCCTATGCAGCCACCGCAGCACCATATTTGTTCTTGACTGATTTGTATCAATGTCAAAGAATACATCAAAATTTTCTATTTTCCATCTTGGGCCTGGGGTGGGGTGGGGGGGGATCTGAGTTGAATTATTCTTCAAGCAACTCACTTCTCTCTTCTGTGTTATTTGTGTATTTATTTACTCTGTCCTTTAACGGACCAATATCCTCTTTACATTTCATTTTTCTTTTCGCAAAGGCATAAAACTATTTTGGGTTATTTTTTTATATTTCCTGATACTTTTATTTCCTTGTTTGTTTTTGATCCAGTTCTATTCCATGTACCATTTTTTTTTAGCTTTAATCTCCTTCCTTCATTTTTGCATTCGCAGATATTGTTTATGGTTTGTTTCCATTGTGGCCCTTAGTACCACTGTGGCTGCTGAGTTAGCTGCGAGGTGTATTGGGTAGGTGGATGTTGTGTGTATTGTTGGTGTACATATATATATGGGTAATATTACCTACACTAAATACTGGTAAAGGTTACTCAATTAAATTTCGCGGCACAAATTCAGCGGTGTGGTGATGTGATGTCACTACAACACAACCTAAACGGCTACAAACTGCCATGTGTTAATCTATTTCTAAGTGGTTTTATTTCTTCAGACTTTATTACTTTTTCAATAAAGCTTACAATTCCTGTTTAAAAATGTTAGTTTACATTAGTTTAAAATATCCTAAAGCCTATATTATTATACAGTGTTTAGTTTCCCTGAACACTACGACTACTACACCATGAAATTTCAATTTTCTGTAAATTAAGTTCATTCAAATGTTCCAATCAACGTTACACGAACACCCGATACCTCATAATTAAAAAACAGCATGACAAAACATAAAACATGGCTGACCTCAAATTCAGGCACCTACTACACAAAGCAAAGTACTTAAAAATAATTCTAAGACACCAAAAAACAAGATAAAATCACCATTGACGTAATGAGACGAATCCGAATTCTTCTGCTGAATATCTTTAAGTTTTCCGCACAACTCCTTGTAAGTGGTGCGACTCCTCTCCCGAACGTTTCTGCTACTTTTCGTTACCTGAATAGAAACAGTTTAACGAGACTCAATCAACACAGCTTCAACGAGTAACAAGTTCAGCCTCAGTTTTAAACAGAGGAGGAGGAAGGTGCAACAGCTAAAGGGACAGGCAAAGGCTGGGTAAGGTAAGAGGTTAAATACTGCAACAAAGGACATAATGCAAAACTTGAGTGGTATCAGTCTTACTTTCCCACATTTTATAAATGTCAAACATTTTAATCAATAACGATAAATAGAGCTTTTCTAAAATGGATGATCTCTATCCTCTATGATGACTATGACGTAGATTGAAGCCCTAAACCTATCCCACTTCCTTAGCATTGCCACTTTACAAAAGGGAAAATGAGATCTAAATTTCATTCCTCTACCTAGGAGAACTACCAAAGAAATTCATTCACTAAGGCCATTCTTTTCTATTGTAAAGTTACGCAGAGTCAGTAAATTACACACTGGAATCACTTAACTTTCATTAATTAATTCTTGAATAAGATGAATTAAAATAATCTAAAGTGAGGAGATTCCTTCACTTCCATGAATAGCATTACACGAGGAACCAAAGAGGTCCTTTCAAAACTGGACTGTTTTCATTTTTGCATCCTTGCATTCTTACGCAGAACCACTATGTCATACTTTGAAAAAACCTAAGCATTGACAACTTACACTTAAAGGGAGAATGCTAAAATCTACTTACACTCTTTACAGCCGATTTCATCGCTGGATTAGTCTAGGAAGCACAAAAAAAAAAAGATTCATTAAAATAAGAAAAACAAACAAATCAAACTGAAGGTTTAAGAAATCCAGTTTATCTAAATCCAAGGATAAATAATTATTCAAATAAATTGTTGCTGAAGTTACAAAAGCATCAGATTTATGAGCTATAAAAGCATTAAAACAAAAACCAAAAAAAATGCTATATAAAAACTAGTTCCTCGGATCTAAAAAGCTGGTAAACTGCTTAGTTCATTGTTATTTGTCACAGCAAATGTTTTCAAACATTTTTGATAATTGTCAATGTTTTGTTGAGGTATTGGTATTATTCGTATATACAGGGTGTTATCAAATTATGTTTCATAAATTAGTACACATATTCAGGACGTCAAAATTAACAAAAAAGTTTCTATGAACATAAATCTGCAATCGCTTCGTTTCCGAGATCCTCGGCAAAAAAACACTGCTTTTTTGCCGAGGATGATCCAATTAAAATGAAAGTTTATCAAAGTCGTAGTTGTCTGGTTGTTTAGACAGCTATTTTTCTTTTGTTTTGATGGTATTTTTTTGTTATTTGTTATTTTAGAAACCAAAATTATTAGGCAACGCAGCTGCTGCCCAACGCCAGTATGCTGAAAGGTATCCTAATAGGCGATTACCGTCGACTACGTGAGTAAAGCATGTTTCGACCAAGACATTTGAATGCTGGACATCCACGAACTTGACAAAACGTAGATGTAGAAGAACAGATTCTTCTAGCTGTCAAACAAGATCCGCTTGCAAGTACAAGGCGAATAGCTGCAAGAGTAAATAGATCAATGTAATCTGTACTCTGATGCAGGGAAACCATTTTTAGCACTTGCTGTAAATAAACTTTGATAAACTTTAATGACTTTCATTTTAATTGGATCATCCTCGGCAAAAAAAAAAACAATGTATCTCGGAAACGAAGCAATTGCGGATTTATGGTCAAATGAATTTTTTTGTTCACTTTCACATCCTGAATATGTATAATAATTTATGAAACAATTTGACACCGCCATATATATATATATATATATATATATATATATATATATATATATATATATATATATATATATATATATTATGATGGGACGATACCAAAATTTTTAACGATTCCGATTCCGATACCACTAAAAAGTCTCGATTCCGATACCACTAAAAAGTCTCGATTCCGATACGATTCTCGATTCCGATTCTCAATATTTTTAAATATAATTCTATACTTGTTTTTCTGGAAATTGTCATATTTTACTCTGGTAAGATTAACTATTTACATTATGAGTATGGTAATATAAATTATAATAGATTGGTTTAAAAATAAAAATCAACTGTAAGTTGTAACAATTCATTTTAATCTTCTTGATTACACATCATGGATATACATGTTTTAATGTATAGCTACAATACAATAAAAATAAAATTTGTTATCCTCTTTCATTTAAATTTTAAAGTTTACATTGCAAAACTGGTTCAATTAAAAGTTAAAGAATCGTTTTAAGAATCGGAAATCATGGTACAATTCTCTCGATTCCGATTCCGATTCCTGAAAAATGCTCGATTCTTCCGCTTCTCGATTCCGATTAATCGTCCCATCACTATATATATATATATATATATATATATATATATATATATATATATATATATATATATATATATATATATATAGTTTTCATAAGAGGCCCCTCCAAGCATTTTTATGCTATGAAGGGCTCACATACAAATATTATTTACAAACCCATCTCCCATTCACAAATGGGTAGGAATAGCATTTGAATTCACAGAGAGAAAACTCAAATATAATCATACAAAGGAATCACCATAGGGAACAGTTTGTCACCTTTCATGACAACTTTGGGGGTATACCTCTAGTGGTATGTCAGGTGAGACCATCATTTCCATTTATGCACCTGAGAAACTGCTTCCATTCCAGCTTTTCATTAATTCTTTAATTTATCATCAGTGTCATTCATTCAAGGAGCACCATGCTTCCCAATCACTGTAAGCTCAGGGTTAACTCTCACTTTCCCATTCAAATCACCCATTACAATCACTATACACACACTCCCATCCACATCACTTAGCGCATTTCAAAAGTCATCATCCTCCTCTTTCCATTTATCATCAGATGGTGCATAAGCCGCAATAACTGCTAGTTCCACTTTCTCTAACTTAAAATTAGCTTATACCACTCACATTTCATTAGCAAAACATATCTTTCCTCTTCTCCCTCCATATCCATTTTCACATCATTCATTCCCTCCCATTCCACATTACCATTCTCCTTCAACTTTGTTTCACACAGACACCGAGTCAGCCCAATGTTCATCCTAGCCAATCTTGGCTACTTACATTCTCATTTATACCTCTAACATTCCACACTGCTATACAAGGCTGCAAAAACTTCCAAAGGAAGCGTTGGCGGGCACACTGCGTGAGTTGAAGGCTTCTGTGGCCATTTATGAGAGAGTATCTTTAGAGTTGGGACCTTGGAGACTCCGTTATGATTAACTTCAATTGAGTGTTTGTATCTACAGGTTAATCTTTCACTGCATTTGACGTTATCAACTCCAGAAACTACTTCTGGACTGTGGAATATTTCTAAATACTGTCAAAAGTAAAGTGAGTTTAAAACAAGTTAATTAATTAGATAAATGTAACACCATAACACCTTAATTAATTTCCAAATCCCCACATTACACAAAAATGGTATGCAAGCCTTCCATATACTGAACTGTTGTTATTATTAATCATTACCAGTTTGAATCTTGTAACACCCACAGCAACAACATTCCTTTCGATCAAAAATGTACTAACGTATCTGCTGAAGTAATAAGAATTAACTTACTTTGCTTTTGACATTCTTCATGATGGCTCCGCTTTCTTTCTTAACATTGCTCAATATCTGCTTCATTTTGGAGGAAGACCTTTCCCCATAGACGCTCGCTTCCAGTTCAAAGTCGTCCGTAGTGTGTAGACCAGAATTAAGCAAGTCAAGTCGTTCCTCTATAAACTAGTCAAAGTTTGATTTTAAATCAAGAAATTGGTCATTAAAATTATGGTGCACTTAAGGTTAAGTACACCATTACTCATGTTGGATGCATGGTACAATTGCCCCTATAGCTCTCTAGTTGAAGTGTGTCTACCTCATCCCTGAGAAGTGCCTTTATTAGGAATTGAAGTTTTTATTTTTTATTAAAATAAAATTCATTTAAACTTCCTGTACCATCACGTAAGATGATTGGGGCTAACATAACTACTGTACATAGCTATGTGCATGTACAATACTAACTCAGCTATCTGTAACTGAGGGGCAGTCTATGATCATGGCTAACCCAATTTCACAGTAAACTCAGCATACTCAACCAGTGGGTGAGTGGTGCAGCCACTGCTGCTGCCGCATTAATTTAGATGCCTTCCAAACCTAATTATGTAATCTTTTATATATATAAAGCACATCTATATAATTCCTTAATTACCTGTTGCTATAGCTTGTCAAAATCTATATCATATCTACCTAGCATACTATTGCCATCATATCCCATCAAATGTTTTTCCTAAACTGATCAATAATCTTTGGAAATTTAATTCTCATTACTGAAGCTGCATCCCCTTTCACTGTTACATTAACCAATTACACCAAATTATCATTAAATCCACCATGATCAAACTCCACCACAAAATTAGCTAAATGTCCCAACTTGAGGAACACCCTTTTGCAAGGTTTTAAAAATGCCCACACCCTATCAAAGAGCATTCTCTGGATTGGTGACTACTACGAGTTTGTCGTAAATAGTTTCTTATTTTAACTACATAATAACTGTGCAAATCTTTATATTCAATAAACTTAGAAATGTTTCTCTTCTTATTTTACTTGTTCATAAATTGATAATTATTAATTAATTATCAATTATTAATTACCTATATACCATATTAAATATATCTGAATATTCACTCTCATTCAGAAGCCTTGACATCAAGTATTACAAACTGCATCTATATCCTACAAACAGGAAATCACCATGTCCAGCTTCAACCTGGAATCGCATTTCATTAAACTAAATTACCAACAACAAGGACATGACACACATGCATAATCACACAAATTTATAGTAAGTGACCAGTGTGTGTTTGGATCCCTCGTAAACATTCAATACATATGTCTAAGAGTTCAAATAAATGTTTCAAGTGATGAATAATAAGATAATGATGGGGTTGCGTTGTTCAACCTCCTTCGCAACATCTAAGGTCATATGACATAGAGGACCTACAGCTACCCAGACCCAATGTCGCTTAACTTTATTGATCTCTGGGAAGTGGTGTTACGACACTGGCCATGACATAACCCTTTCAAGTGATGACGCAAAGGGAATGTGGTCGACTGGGCAAGTGTAGCTACTGGTTCTGACATACAGACCAAAATAGTTCCTAGTAAAGACACGCGAGCTTGTAAACGTTCTCTCAAATTCGTTTAAAAAAAAATTAACTTTTTGTGCTATAAAGTTTAATTAACCTTCTATGAAGTACATTCAGATAATAAGAACTACTATGTCAGAATGACATCAATGATTCTGCCAATATTTGTGACCTTGACCTCTAATGACCCAATTCTTGCTTGCGACATTGTATTGTGACAATACATGTACGAAGTTTCATCAACTTATATTGTGATTCAAAAGTAGTGGTGTAGACAAGAAAGCAAAATGAATGGACAAGTGGAATCCAGTATGGTCCCTCCATATTTATTTGGTCAGGAACATAAAACATTACACTCGCAGAAAAAAGGTTAAAACTGAAAATTACTTAATAGGATCAAATTATCCGTAAATAGCTCAAAGTAGTAGCTATGGAGATCAGCGAGAGAAACGAACAACTTACTAGTAGCAAATGTTAAATGCTTATACAGGGTGTCCTATAAGTCAGGTCTTGTAGGAAATTTTTTTTAAATTAACTTTACAAAAGTAATATACTAGAACTAAAACAAATGTTCAAATTGATGTCTTGTTTTGGGACTTTTTTATATTTTGTTGCAGGTTGAATAGAATTAAATGGTTAATATAGAAACCTTTTTCTAAGGAGTGTAATGTAATGAAATATTTATTATTTCAAGTTATTATGCCATATACAGTGTGTATTATAGCTGGAAAACATTTACTGTTCCCAAAGTTCAAATTGGGTGCGCACAATAATTCAAATACGAGTAGTAAAGTTATACAATGGATGAATCCTTTTTGAAGATTAGAAATGGTACGTGCATGTGAATCACTTAATGACATTTTCAGTTAGAACACATTACAGCCACCTTGAATGACACATTTTGTCAACAGCAAATTTCATTAACACAAATAACCTATGTCAGATTAAATCTGACAAAAATTATGAGTGTCAAAATATAAATGTTGTTAGCCCACTTCAAGGAGGCCTGTAGGTGGCTAAATGATTCAAAACTTACCTGTCTGAATATCTGAAGTTCGAGCATTTTCTCAACGAAGGGCTGGAAATGAGGTGGTCTCTGTGCAATAAATTTCTCCTGATTAAATGTGATCCTCTTGTCTTCATCCCGAAACTGAAGAGCCTCTCTGTAGTTCCCAATCAAGTGCACCAATGCTTTCATGAAAGCCCTTGCCACGCCATCTCCTATGAGGTTATTCGACGGACTTAGGTTCTTCTTGAGGGAGGAAACCACTTCCTCAGGAAGGGTTTGAAGGTCAGAAAAAGGTGTTGTCACTCGATTTGTGTCTGCATTTAAAATAACAACATCTTCCAGCTCTTCCAATTGCACTTTCTATAGAGTAAGAACCAATAAAATGAAAATTATAAAAAATTAATTTTCAATCAGGCTTAAGTCGTATAAGAAATTAAGTATGACAAAGTTTACCTGCATTAATGACCATGCCACGCCTATCAAAAATGGCATCGGGGCATTTAAATATCCAAGCAGATGCTCTGGCAAAACTGGAATGAAGATATGCTGCCACGTCATAGGGAAGATGAGGCTGTTTGCTGCCTGGATGCAAGCTGACAATCTGGACACTCGTTCTGAAGTCACAATAATGCGCCGCTCACTAAGCATCGAAGCAAACACTATCATCATATTATTGACATCCACAGCACTGAAGTACTCCGATAAGTTCCTCTGCATTCACACAAAATGGAAAATTACAGCTTTTTCCTCATTAAACCTAAAGTTAGAGGAACAGCTACACAGCTCAATAACACACAATCAGTAAAGGTAAAGAAAGGACATAAATAGGACCATGTAACAAAGGTTTATTATTATTATTATTACATCTTGTTTACCCAGTTTGCTTACCAAAACTTAATTATGAACTTAATCATTTTATTCAACCACAACAAATACATTCAAGTTTGTCTGCAAGCATGGTGAAAAAAAAAAAGATTAAATTTATGACTATCTTGTAGGCTGTACAAACAAAGGTCATATTACAACTTTTCCCATTTTTATCTGCCCAACATGCCAAGACCTCAATGAATCTGTAAATGTGTTATAGAAAGTCAAAGAGAAAAATGCTATCATATGGCTTCAAGTTAAAATTTGTAGAGCCCAAGACACTTTATCATGAACTTGTTCACCCTCATCAGAAACCTTCAATTTACTTACGTTGTTGGAACCATGATGGTCTATATATCAGTCTAAAATCTCTCAAAATTATGCTTTGAAAAGTCTGTAATGAAAGAATCACATGAATAATGCATTGTATTTGATGTTTATGGCCCATAGTTCCTGATGAGCCATTTTTCTCTCAGCTTATTTTTAAAGTTTAAATTCAGTAAAACTGTCTTTGTAATATTTTTTTTTGTCTTTTTAAAATGGGTTTTAAAGAAACACTTAATATAGGATATGCAGTTAATGTACTGTTATATTTCAGACAAAGAATTTAATCACGTAAGACTTCAGTTAGGGTACTGCACATTTGTTATAGTATGGTAAAATTACTATATTAGGGAAGTATTGTAATTAATACTACAGGGTGTTCCATTTAAATGGAACCATAGGAAGTAATTAATAATGTCTTTTTTTTTCAGATTTGTAAGGGTAAATGTAATAAGGTAATAAAAGTATGGCAAGGTAATAAAGGTACCAATATCCTTTTCAATCTTTATTACTGTTCATGGTTCCATTTAAATGGGAGTAATAAAGATTGAAAAGAATATTGGTACCTTTATTATGTTTATCTTCACAAATCTGGAAAAAAAACTTAATTACTCCCTATGGTTCCATTTAAATGGAACACCCTATA
This sequence comes from Bathynomus jamesi, assembly GCA_023014485.1. NCBI lineage: Eukaryota > Metazoa > Arthropoda > Malacostraca > Isopoda > Cirolanidae > Bathynomus > Bathynomus jamesi. The sequence goes on from JAJOZX010000083.1 coordinate 1,203,229, forward strand.
GAGATGTACTAACTAGTCAGTAAATAGTTGGTAGTCAGCACAGTTGGGCGGTTCAGCCAAATATTATTGGCTGACTGGTTGGCTTAGTTGCTAAATGTTTGCTAAATATCAGAGCCCTACCAGGGGGGGGGTCAAGTGCTACAGTCGCCCAGGGCGCCTATGTGTGTGTCTGTGTGTGTTAGTCTTAGTGCTGCCATGTAGAATAAAATTTGAATTTTTAATTATGTATTATGTACTGTTTATGCATTAATTATGTAATTAATAATTATGTATTTCTAGCAATCAATCGGTATGTTCCAAATTTAATGGGGTGGGGGTACATATGGAATGTCTTGCACAGTAGGGTGTATCATGCTCATTGAAGTGTGAATTTTAAGATTGGCAGTACTATGTGTTCCTATGTAAAATTAAATTTTAGGAGGGGTTTGTTTTCTTGAACTTTTGCTAAAAATCATGTTTAAGTGTTCAAATTTCCACTTTTTCATTTTCTGGTTATCACAGAACAGCTGTGCAGGACATACACTGTAGTACAAATGTAACAGACCAGTTTCTTACCAAACAAAACCATTGTAACAGCTGTTATAGGCTACTAAAGTTTCACTGTGATAATTTTCTATCTTTCAGATACAAAGCTTGGTGAAGATTGTGTAGCCACCATGGCTAAGCAACAACAAAAGACAAGAAAAAGTTCTGGTTCAAAGCTGAGTGATCTGGTGGGTCCAGGAAAGCAGTTATTTCCCACAGAAGTTCCAACCTCGAGAGCTGTGTTTCAGAGAGGAATCCTCCTCCAGGAAGAGAAGCTGCTTCTGGATGATATGAAGAAAGCTCAGTACCCTCTGCAAGATTTGGCTAAGGACATGGCATCATTGGTACTGGCACAGTGGCACAAAAGCAATGCCAAGTTCACTCCTCCTGTGATCATTCGAGAGAGATCCATTGCCAGGAAGATTCTTGTCAAGTGGAATGAAATGATTGACCTAGTGAATGGCAGAGTGAAGGCTGCAAAGAGAGAGAAGAGAATATCTGAACTTGATACATTGTTTAACATCATAACCTGCAGACATGATATCACTCTCTGTGGAACTGAAGCATCTGGCTGCTCTGGCTGTGCTACTAGAGTTCATGTCAACTGTGACTGTCCTCTGCCTCAGAAGATTCCAAGGCTAGAGCTAGAGTGGCTCCATTACCAAAGGATCAAAACCACAGAAGTTTCTGGCTTCCGGATGGCATCTGTTGATGTGAAGGAAACAGTGAAGTAGGTGAAGGCTGCTAAGAGGAAGGAGGAAGAACAGAAGGCAGCTGAGAAGAGAAACAGAAAAGAAGACGAAGAAAAGGAGCTACTGCTTAGAGCTGATGATGAAGATGAGGTGACTTCCTTGCAAGTCTCCAGGCAGAGCAGCTCCTACTGCTGACACAGATTTTTCCAGTACTGCACCAGGCACAAGCTTGTGTCATCACTTGACAAGTCTCCACCTCTGCCAGGAGGAACTACATGGATATCTCAAGCACTGCTGCAGCTGCGGTCAGGTTCAAGGTGGCAAACACTCCTGTAGCAGCCATTGCAACTGGTTTCTTGCAAGATCTCATCAAAGCTGGCCATCTATCTGCTGATAAGGCATATCTAGCTGTTGACAGAATGAAGATGTGGAGGGGCAAGGAGTCTGTAATAGGTGCCTCGGTGGAAGCCCTGGAGAAAAGGACAGAGGGAGAGGAGATCAAGGGAATTTTCTTTGATGGAAAACAAGATAAGAAGACAAAGATCATAAGGTACAATGAAGAAACTGGCCACTTCCATCCTGATATTACAACTAAAGAGCACTATTGTGTTACCTGGGAACCTGAGGGGAAGTATCTCTTCCATTGTACACCAGAAGAACCTGAAGGAAATGAGAAACCTGCACTGAAGATAGCTCAGGCTCTGAGTGGATTAGTGCTCATGGTGCTAAAGATACTATTGTGGTCCTTGGTGGTGACTTCAACACAAACACAGGACCTGATGGAGGAGCCATCACTCACTTGGAGAGACTGCTAGATCACAAGTGTCACTGGCTGATATGCCAGTTGCATATTAATGAACTCAGCCTCAGGTACATGATCATCAAGCTTGATGGTCTCTACACGCACAAGTCTGGGTTCAGTGGCCCAACAGGAAAACTTTTGGACAAGATCAATGACATACCTGTCAACTTTAGCTTCAAGGCCCTGCCAGGAGAAGAAGATATAATTGAACGACCAGAAGACATTGTATAGAACCTTAGCACTGACCAGAAGAACTGCTACCTACTGATCAAAGCTATCAAGGCAGGAGATTTGAGCAATGAAGTTGCTGGTCTGAAGTGTGGTCCACTGAATCAGTCATGCTGGCTGACTACAAGTGAGGCTCTGTTGATGCTGTGGATGAGGCAGCATGGTCTGAAGGGGGATGTGTTGAAGAAGCTGGAGGTGCTGCTGAAGTTCTGCCTGGACTTCTACTTCAAGATGTATTTTGAGATCAAGGTGAAGCACCACATGAGGTATGGACCTCACCATATTGTGACCCCTCTTGGACTGCTGAGAAGCCAGACCTTTGAAGTCAGGAATATAATCACTCATGTGATAGTTCGTGGAGCATATCATACTCACAGTGAGAATCTTTGTCTCTCTCCTGTGCAGTGAGGATGAGGAGGAGAGGCCATGGGGGGGTTGAGATGATCAAGAAGATCAGAGGCAAGTCTGAGTATGGAGACATGAGTCTGAGAACTCATAGAAACCCTAAACTGAATCTTGATGCCACTTCTCCAATTACTCTGATTAATTGGGATAAGGAGAAACTGTATGAGCCACTCTTCACTTGTAAGATGTCAAGAGGAGAAGTTGAGGAGTTCTCAGGTCTCCACTTGAAGTTGAGAACTTCTCAATTCACACTCAAAGCTGTGAAACAGCAGTCTAGGAAGTTTCAGCTGCAGCTCATGCAGTGTATGGGCAAGAGAGAAGAGATGGTTTTGTTCATGCTAGGATCGATCACAGAGAATTGCTGCCAGTTTTCAAGTCAAAGAAAGACATTATGAACATGTTTTAGATCTCTACAAGACCTGGTAGACAAATCAAGATGCTTTCAGAAGAAAAATCTCAATACATTCAGTTGACCAGCATATTATTACAAGCTCAGGGTAGAGGAGGGACTTATACAAATATTAAAGAAGAATTGCAATTGCAAAAAAAAAGGTTGAATGTCACAGCAGCTTGCAGAAAGGTGGGGGCAGCTGCCATCATACTCAGTGATGCCAAAAAGAAAATAAAAATTGGTGGAGGCATTTCTAAAAAAAAGAAAATGCAAGACCAAGAAAGAACAAAAAAAAGATTCTGCCTGATGAAGAGAACAGCCACAAAATGTGGTGTATAGGAGACTAAAAATCATATAATTCCTTAGTTTTGGGCCATTTTGGGTGATTTTAGGGGTTATGAACCACTTTGGCTGATCTTAAATGGGTCCAAGCATGCCCCTAGAAATGCTTAAGGGTGTATGTGAACAATATGGAACATATGGAGGTCATTTGAGGCTACTAAGTCTTTGAAATTGGCCAAAAATCTCATTTTTTGACAAAAAAGTGTAATTTTGAACACTTAAATGCGATTTTTTACAAAAGTTGCAGAAGACAAACCCCTCTTAAAATTCAATTTTACATAGGAATACATACTGCCAATCTTGAAATTCCAGTTTTTCAACATTCAACCTGAGCTTGATACACCCTATTGTACAGGGCACTGTCAAAGGTTGGTACAGCCTGCTAAATATCTAACTTATCATTATTACCATTATCATCATCATTACTATAAGTACAAAACATAACCCACTTTATTTACGTTTCCTTTTGAAATAATTTACACACAATTTTCTACAATGTTAAACTAAAAGAAAATAGATCCAATGGTTAAGGTATGTGGTAATGTCAAGGTAAAATGGTGACTCAAAAATGAAATACCGTAGTATTATTTATTGGCTACTCATTTTTGGCTTGCATATATATTGATAATTACACATACCTAATAAATCACATTTATTAGCTGTTCTCTTTTATATATATATAGATGAGTTAATTGATAGTGCATAGCGGTATTTCTTTTTAAAAAAGTAAAAATCGCAGCGTGTACCAAACAAGGTAAATAAAAACAAAGTGAATTAATATATACAGCATTTGCCCCCCCCCCCCCCCCGAGTCTCTTTGTGAGGAAAGTTTTGTTTTTGAAGTGCCCGCAAATATCCCTCCATTATCCCCCGCAGCCACAGTTGAGAGAACTAATCAGTGAGAAGTATACAGTGTGCCACATCCCCCACCCTAGAGTAACGGAAAATTCTTTCCCTCACATAGCTTGAGTCATCCCCCACCCAATACCTCCCATAATACCCCCATTTTGAGTCACTTCACCAACATGGAAATTAATGCATACCTGCAACTCTGTGGTATCTGTAAGGATGCAACGGATGAGACAAGGGCGATGAGGTGTGATTTTTGTCAGCTACTTTTTGATTTTAAATGCCTAGAATGGGGATGAAAAAATCTCCCTTATAACGAACGCAAAGCAGTTTAATGGGCTAAAATTTTTCTGCAAAAACTGCTTGACCAAATTAAACTTTTATGGTATTTAAAGCAGAAAGAGACTACGAGAAGAGAATGAAAGAGGAAAGTGGAAACAAAGAACAGTGGAAAATGGAAGAAACGGAGAAAGGCGAAATAGAAAAAAATCAAATACTGTCACAAAACGAGGCTGAAAACACACAGGTGACAAAGAGCATAAAGACAACACACATCATAAGGTCAATGAATGACACAAACACAAATAGGAGGATCATAGGGCAACGAATCAAGCGATATCAAAGGAAAATGAACTTGAAATGCACAAGGGGCAACAAAAAACAGAACATAAAAATTGTCCTGGATAATATTCAAGGAATAAGACCAAACCAATCACACAATAAGGTTTTGTACCTGAAAGGATTTATGGACGAAACAAGGGCGGACATCGCATGCCTCACAGAAACTCATCTTACCAGTCAAGTAAACGAAGAGGGCAGTCAAGTAAACGAAGAGGGCAGTCAAGTAAACAAAGAGGGCAGTCAAGTAAACGAAGAGGGCAGTCAAGTAAACAAAGAGGGCAGTCAAGTAAACGAAGAGGGCAGTCAAGTAAACGAAGAGGGCAGTCAAGTAAACGAAGAGGGCAGTCAAGTAAACGAAGAGGGCAGTCAAGTAAACGAAGAGGGCAGTCAAGTAAACGAAGAGGGCAGTCAAGTAAACGAAGAGGGCAGTCAAGTAAACGAAGAGGGCAGTCAAGTAAACGAAGAGGGCAGTCAAGTAAACGAAGAGGGCAGTCAAGTAAACGAAGAGGGCAGTCAAGTAAACGAAGAGGGCAGTCAAGTAAACGAAGAGGGCAGTCAAGTAAACGAAGAGGGCAGTCAAGTAAACGAAGAGGGCAGTCAAGTAAACGAAGAGGGCAGTCAAGTAAACGAAGAGGGCAGTCAAGTAAACGAAGAGGGCAGTCAAGTAAACGAAGAGGGCAGTCAAGTAAACGAAGAGGGCAGTCAAGTAAACGAAGAGGGCAGTCAAGTAAACGAAGAGGGCAGTCAAGTAAACGAAGAGGGCAGTCAAGTAAACGAAGAGGGCAGTCAAGTAAACGAAGAGGGCAGTCAAGTAAACGAAGAGGGCAGTCAAGTAAACGAAGAGGGCAGTCAAGTAAACGAAGAGGGCAGTCAAGTAAACGAAGTAATACTGTCCCCCAATAAGGAGCAAAAAACAAAAGCCAAGAGTAAATATGGGGAAGGAATTATATGCAGGTATTATATAAAAGATAATTTCAGATTTAAAAGAGGGCAACGTATATATGAACATCCCCCAATATGCAATTTCTTCTATTATAATGGTCATTGCAAATTTGGAGACAGATGTAAATTCTACCACCCAGACATTTGAAGGACTTACACAAAATATGGAACCTGCAAATTCAGGAAAAAATGCTACTATCGACATCTCCCGACGGACTCAACAAACAAAGGAAAAAGTTTAAATGACAATAGGAATAAAAATAACAATAGGAACACAATAAGCGAACAAGAAAATTTTTTCAACATTGCAGACACCTTACGGATGCTAAATGTCATCCACATGCAGTTGACACAGCTGGAAACCCCCAAGCCAAATCGCTACCAGGCAAGAAGCTACCAATACAAGTAGGTGGAAATGGATCTCTCTCGGAGGATCATAGGGCAACGAATCAAGCGATATCAAAGGAAAATGAACTTGAAATACACAAGGGGCAACAAAAAACAGAACATAAAAATTGTCCTGGCTAATATTCAAGGAATAAGACCAAACCAATCACTCAATAAGGTTTTGTACCTGAAAGGATTTATGGATGAAACAAGGGCGGACATCGCATGCCTCACAGAAACTCATCTTAAAGATTGCCAAGGAAATTGTGAAAACTGCGAACATTGTATTGATAAGGAAGAGATAAATATAGAGGGCTTCAACTTACTAAGAGTGGATAGAACAACGAGATGGAAAGGTGGCTGTGCTATATATGTACAGGAAGGTCATATGACAGAGACAATAATAAGTAAATCAAACAGCTACGTGGAACTCCTAGCAGTGAAAATAGAAAACTAAACGTGATAGTAATAGTCATCTATAGACCTCCAAGCACCCCAACCGAAAAATTCTCAGAGGCCATTGATGACATCAGAAAGCTAATAAAGGCCACAAACCCTCCATCTCCCAATATAATGATCTGCGGAGACTTTAACTTCCCATTTATAAAATACAAAAAGGTGGATAGGACTATATATATTCACCAGGACAAGGGGAACACAAGAGAAGACCAGGAGCAAGCAAAAATGTTGATGGCTCTCACAAATGAGTTTATGCTGACACAGGAGATAACAGAAAGTACCAGAAAAAATAACTGCCTGGATCTGGTATTCACAAATAACACGAACTTGATTGCTAATATAAAAATAATCCCAACCATTATCTCAGACCACAACTTAATCGAGATATCAACAAATATGACGACAGCATTAGAAGATAATACACATATTGTGGAAAGAAGTAAATTTGGGGCCTTTAACTTCAACTCAAAGACTATAAATTGGGAAGCAATCAGATCACACATGGCCCAAATAGAATAGAGAACAATTTTCGAGAATAAAACAACTGAAGAAATGCTAACAACCTTGGAGGAAAAAACACTGAGAATTTTAGGAAAATATGCTCCGAAATCACAGCCAAAAGGAAAGAGGAGCTGGCTAGAGAATCAAAAAAGAAGGCTATTCCACAAAAGAAAGAGTGGAGGCAAAGTTAGGTAACTGTGGAGATAATGACAGGAAAGCAACAAAAGAAAAAGTGGAGGGTATTGATAGGGAAATACAAGCCCTGATTAAGGACCATACAGAGAGGGAAGAGAAAAAGGTGGTAGAAGCAATAAAGGAAAATCCAAAATACTTCTATAGCTATGCAAAAAGGAAAACAAAAACGTGCGCCGCTATTGGGCCCTTAACGACAGGAAATAATGAACTAACCGACGATCCAAAAGAAATATCAGATACATTGAGAGATCAATATGAATCAGTTTTCAGTACCCCAAAAAGTGACAAAGCAATACCTGACATAAATGCATTCTTTGAAGAGGAATTGCAAGGAGAGTATATAACAGACTTTGATTTTACACTAGAAGATGTAGCGAGAGCTATAGGACAAATGAAACCACATTCAGCTGCAGGTCCAGACAATTGGAATGCATTATTGATTAAAAACTGTAAAAATGAAATAGCTACACCTTTATACTGGATATGGAGAAGATCCCTAGACACTGGGGAAATACCGAGCATCTTGAAAAGAGCAAACATTGTCCCTATATATAAAGGAGGGGACAGATCTCAAGCAAAGAACTATAGACCAGTGTCATTGACATCCCACCTCACCAATGTATTTGAAAGAATAGTTAGAGAAAATTTATGATTTCCTGGAGACACAGGAAAGATTCAACAAAAATCAACATGGATTCCGATCAGGTAGTTCATGCCTATCACAACTAATAGAACACTACAACAATATCCTAGATGCATTGGAAGGCAATGACAACTACGATGTTATATACACAGATTTTGCTAAAGCTTTTGATAAATGTGACCATGGTATAATAGCTCATAAAATTAAATATATGGGAATAACAGGCAAAGTGGGAAAATGGATCTACAACTTCCTTAGAGATCATCTGCAGGTCGTCAAAATTCAAGGTATATCATCATCAGAATCTGAAGTATACAGCTCAGTACCACAAGGGACAGTACTGGCCCCACTCCTGTTCATTATCATTCTAACAGACATAGACAGCAGAGTAAACAGCAACAGTATAGTAACATCCTCTGCAGATGATACAAAGATCAGCAGAAAGATCAGCAGAAAAATCAGCGATGTACATGACATGGAGGCCTTGCAGAGGGACACGAACAACATATACAAATGGTCAGAAGACAACAACATGTCATTCAATGCCGAGAAATTTCAGCTCTTGAGATATGGTAGAAAAGAGGAACTTAAACAGACTGCATATTATGCTCCAGATAGACAGGAAATTCAGAGAAGCACGAAAGCAATTGATCTCGGGATAATAATGACAGATGATGCGAAATTCGAAACACAAAATCAGATAGCAATAAATAAAACAAAAAGAGTCGCTGGACAGGTACTAAGAACGTTCAAGAGAAGGGACAGGACAGTAATGATTCCCCTGCTAAAAATACTGATTATACCAAAACTTGAATACCTACTGCTCAGTTTTGACATCTCCATATAAAAAGGAAGAAACTCATAAACTAGAAGAAATGCAGACACAAAGAACTCAACTACCGTACTGGAAGAGACTACATAAACTAAATCTGTACTCACTGGAAAGAAGAAAAGAGAGGTACATCATAATCTACATATGGAAAATGATAAAAAAACTGGTACCAAACCTAAAACTAAACCCAATTACCATCCAAACAACACAGGAAAATAGGAAAGGCAGAATGTGTAGTGTTCCCAAATTAAAGGCCTGACAAGGGACCTCCTCAACCCTGAAGGAAAATAGCTTGGTTGTCAGGGGGCCAAGACTTTTCAACCAGCTTCCTAAGGACCTCAGAAATGTAATGGGGGTCAAAGTTGAAGTCTTCAAGAGAAGACTGGATGCCTGGCTCAGGACAGTACCAGATGAGCCAGGTGTGCCTGGCTATGTACGGTGGAGAACGCAAGAAAGCAACTCACTCCTCCACCAGGCCAGACCTAGAGGCGGGGCCACCAGCTTGACCTGTGTGAAGAGAGACCAACGCACGAAACAAAATAAGGTTCATAAGGTAAGGTGTATATACATATTTAAGCAAACAACCACAGAGAAAAAGGAAAAAGAAACACGAAATCTGAGTGCTTTCGTGATATATTCACATCTTCAGGGAAAAGATCTCTCTTTTCCCTGAAGATGTGAATCACGAAAGCGCTCAAATTTCGTGTTTCTTTTCCCTGTGGTTGTTTGCTTATTAATAAGATCACATGTTATTCTGTGATTTTACTGCATATATATATATATATATATATATATATATATATATATATATATATATATATATATATATATATATATATATACCTTTCCTTTCAAATGTTCCATGCAATGATTTTTCATTTCACAAAGGTCAAACTTGTCACCCCCTCTCAAGTTGGTCTGGTGAAGTAGTGAGGTGGTTTCTTGTACTCTCCACCTCATATAGCCAGGTATGCCTGGCTCATTGGGGATTGTTCTGAGCCAGGCATCTAATATTCTTTTGAAGATGTCCACCACAACACCACTCTGTTTAGTCAGCTGCCCAAAGACCTAAGGAACACATCTTGGTCCTCTCACAACAAACCTATTTTCTTTCAGGGTTAAGGATGTTCCCTGTCTAGGCTTTAATTTGGGAACATGACACAGTCCTCCTTTTCTACTTTCTACTGTTGTTTGGGGAGTTACAGGGTTCAGAGTAAGATTAGGGACTAGTTTCTCCATTATTTTCCAAGGGTAAATAATGGTGTATATCTCTCTCTCTTCTCCTTTCCAGTGAATATAGGTTTTCTTTTCCCTACTACAACTACATTAGTTATAAAATACAATCAGAACTTCACCACCTACTCACAGCTCTTTATCCTCAAATTAAGCTTCAATTTGTATTCACTGATAATAATAGCATTAAATCGTATCTCAACCATAAAGAAAAAACCCCCAGCCCCTTGTTTCATCCACCATTTACTGTTTCGACTGTACTCACTGCAAAGCAAGTTATATTGGCAGCACCATTCACCAATATCAAACAAGAGTGGATGAACATCTTGGCATTTCCACTAGAACCTCACAACCTTCAAATAAACCATCGAAATTAGCAATAAGAGATCATTGCCACCTCCACAATCACCCACTGCTCCCCACCAATTTCAAAATTATCAATTCAGCATAACACCCAACCAACCTCCGCATCCTTGAATACATCCTTAGTACAAAACCAACTCTCAACAACTACAGTTCTGCCTTCAACTTAAACATAGCTAAATAATTCTTCTGGACTATTATTGCACCACCACTCTTCAACTTCTAACATGGCACTTCAACAGTCAACCATTCCCAACCTTCATACAATTAGATTAAACACCTTCCCTCATACAATAACCCAGTAAGTTTTTATTTTCAATATTCATTTCACCCAATAACATTTATTTTATATATCTTACCACTCTACATTTCATGTAATTTTTTCTTTCTTTTTTTTAATTTTAAATTATTATCATAAGACTGTAATATATTGTATAAAATACTTTACTATGTTTGTTCACTTTTATTTTTTATTTCTTAGCACTGATGATGGAAATTGAATTTCCAGAATGTCTGATTAATAAACATGTACCACCTTCTCATCCTCTTATTCCTCACTAAGTTGCAGTTCCACAAGAACAAACCCTTCAATCAAGTTATTTATTTATTTTATATATATATATACCTCCAGGGCCGGATCTAGAAGTTGCGAGGCCCTAGGCAGATCTGGAAATTGCGAGGCCCTAGGCAGATCTGGAAATTGCGAGGCCCTAGGCCTATATATATGAAAATATGGACTTAATTATCGGTACTATACCAGCAATATTAGAATCCCGCATAGACAGAACTATGCCAGCACTTAAAAATTAAACCAAACCAAAATAATCACACATGGAAATTGTATAAGAAATATAAATAAACCATACAAATAAGTATAAATTATAATATGAATCAAGATTTGTATTGAAAATATAAGAATGATTTCTAATTCGGATCAAGAAATATCAGGACAGAACGCGCAAAATGGCTTGAGCGAGGCCCTAGGTGATCGCCTAGTTCGCCTATAGCTAAATCCGGGCGTGTATACCTCATTGCTGTTCCATGAATTGCTCTCTCTTCACACGAAGGTCAAGCTGGTGGCCCCGCCTCTAGGTCTGGCTTGGTGGAGGAGCAAGTTGCTTTCTTGCACTCTCCACCATACATAGCCAGGTACACCTGGCTCATCTGGTACCATCTTGAGCCAGGCATCCAGTCTTCTCTTGAAGACTTCAACTTTGACCCCTGTAACGTTTCTGAGGTCCTTTGGAAGCTGGTTAAAAAGTCTTGGCCCCCCGACAACCTAGCTATTTTCCTTCAGTGTTGAGGTGGTCCCTTATTGGGCCTTTAATTTGGGAACACTACACATTCTGCCTTTCCTATTTTCCAGTGTTATTTGAATGATAATTGCATTTAGTTCTGGGTTTGGTACCAGTTTTTTTTATCATTTTCCATATGGTGATTTTCATGTACCCCTCCTCCTCTTCTTCTTTCAGGGAGTACAGATTTAGTTTACGTAGTCTTTCCCAGTAGTTGAGTTCTTTGCAGCCATCAATGTTGGCTGTAAAATGTGTGCGCATTTCTTCTAGTTTATTAGTTTCTTCCTTTTTATATGGGGACATCAAAGCTGAGCAGTATTCAAGTTTTGGTATAATCAATGTTTTTAGCAGAGGAATCATTACTGTCCTGTCCCTTCTTTTGAATGTTCTTAGTACCTGTTCCACGACTCTTTTTGCTTTATTTATTCCTATCTGATTTTGTGTTTCAAATTTTGCATCATCGGTCATTATTACCCCAAGATCGATCATTTTTGAGCTTCTCTGAATTTCCTGTCTATCTGGAGTGTAATATGCAGTCTGTTTAAGTTCCTCTTTTCTACCATATCTCAAGAGCTGAAATTTCTCAGTGTTAAATGTCATGTCTTCTGACCATCTGTATATTTTGTTCGTGTCCTTCTGCAAGGCCTCCACTTCATTTACATTGCTGATTTTTTGCTGATCTTTATATTGTCTGCAAATGATGTTATTGTTACTATACCGTTGCTGTTTACTCTGCTGTCTCTGTCTGTTAACATGATAATGAACAGGAGTGGGGCCAGTACTGTCCTTTGTGGTACTGAGCTGCATACTTCATTTTATATATATATATATATATATATATATATATATAATATATATATATATATATATATATATATATATAGGATGGTGCAAAAGTCAAGAACTAGAGGCACATTTTAATAATTTGTTTTAATATTTTTTGTTCTTTTCAGATTTGTTGTTGAACCTATGGCACAGAAATTGACAGTAGATGAACAGGTGGAAATAGTTTTAATGTGTGCAAGGCATGGTAACACACATCAATCAGTTGCCACTACTTTTAATGACAAATACCCTGGAGGCAAAACTGTTCACTCACTTCAAAAAAATGGGAAATGTTCATAATCAGCTGCATAGTGGCTGGCCAAAAAGTTCAACCAATGCAGCAACATCACTAACGGTACTCAATCACTTCAAAAACAGCCCACATAAGTCCTTAAGAAAGTTATCCCAGGAAATGGGTGTCTCCAGAAGAACCATTCAATGAATTCTTACAACAAATTGTTTCCACCCTTACAAAGTCCAACTTGTTCAGTGACGAAGTGATATTTCACCACAGCAGTCATGTCAATAGGCATAATGCATGCTACTGGGCCAATGAGAACCCCCACTGGATGCAGGAAGGACATGTGCAATTCGATCCATGAATTATGGTGTGGGCTACACTCAGGGGAGATTGGTTAACTGACCAGTAGGGATGTACTAATATATTGATATTGGTAGATATTTGTCAGTATCAGCCAATATTTCAAAAGTACAATTTTTCCAAAATTATGAATAAAAGTATTTAGAGGATGAAATTCCCAATATTTTATTGTTTATTACTTCACATAACTCATTATTTTTTCACAAGGGTTAAGTTCTCATGTAAAATTGTCATTGTCCAATTGTATAACAAACAAAACTATGACATCTAATGCAGTGTTGCCATCTTTAATGAAATATGACAAACTAATAAACCCTAGCTGGATATCAGTATTGGTTATTGGCTGATACCATTTTTAATATCGGTATCAGTTATCAGCTAAAAAGTGATATTGGTACATCCCTACTAATTGGTCTGTACTTTTTCAACTTTTGTCTGCAAACCTAAATAAGAATGAATTCTTATAGTCAACCAGCTTTTGAAAGCCAACTAGTCAGCCATAAATTCAGTTAGTATATCTCTAATACGCAAAAACTACTTACATTTTCGGGTATAGACGGAAGTGAAATATGATTTGGACAATCAGCAACAAAAGACTGAAAAGAAAAAAATAATTGTAGGAGTCCTCAATACAAATATTTAATAAACATAACTGATACAAAATTTATACACCATTTAATACAATCTACAAAAATTAAGAGAAAACTCAAATAATTCAGGCCCTTTTACCCACAAACTTACATACTATTGTGAAGTCTTCTTTTATTTGTACAGTACCAGTACAACCCATTTAAACATGCTGGTAAATATCTACAGAACTTAGATGGTGAAATTTTCCATGAACTGATTTCCAACCAAGCATTATTCAATGGTAACACCTTAAAACAATATAATAATTGGTGGGTTTTATACATTCTCTTCTCACAAACACATTTTTACGTAAGGTATTAAGTGAAGAGAAATTGGTAACATTACAATGGATAACATTTCACAAAATGTAAAATATGCACTGGCACATCAACTATCCCATACAATTTATTAATTGTGGCATTATTTAGCGTTGTTCAACCTCCTCCTTAATGGCAAAGGTCTGTAATGGATAGGACCTAAATTTCACAGGAGATTCAAACCAATGGTCACTACATTATCTGACCTCAATGATCTAATAAGAAGCAGTGTTGGGATATACAGTAAAACCTTCATTATCCACCAGGCTCGGGGATTAGGCCATTCCAGTTGTCTAAATTTTCCAGTTATCTGAGGGTACCATTAACCTAGGAAAAACCAATGGACAATAATAGTAAAACTCAAATTCTGGCTATACTGCACTGTACACCAATGTAAACTATATTGTAATCAACATAAAAACACTATGCTAAGTATGGTATATATGGGACAATTGAAACAAGTAAAATTTAGTCTTATTTTATTAAAAATGTTAAGGATATTCTAGATTTTTCCAGATGGCATTGGAAAGCTTCCCAGTTTCTAGATTGGTGAATTGTATTGGCCTAATATGAAATTTGCCAGTTTCTAAAGTTTTCCAGATAGTTGATTGCTGGATAGCACAGGTTTTACTGTAGTCAAATTTATTTAGTGAAAGTTTGTGATGAGATAAGAATGACAATGGAAAATCTGGGTTGACTCGCAAAAACCTAACCAAATTTTCCTGATTTTATTACATCAGTGATACAAATGCAAGATGATACATTTATACGGGTAAAATTTAATACCTCTGTAAGAGATGTTTAACACTATCTTTGAAGACAATTTAAGCCATTAGGCCTACAGCAGGTTAACTATTATGGCTACCTCTCCCTCAGCAGGCCTACAAATATTATTCATTAAAATCTCGTTAGGAGAAAGACCAGGAAAATTAAAATTCATAATGATCACCATAGGCATGCTTGGTCACCATTGTTTTATTTTTCTTGTGGACTTTTTACGCAATATATTTTGTATCTAAAGTGTTTGCACAAAGTTAACCTGATCTTGCAACAAACAATTACTTACTTTATTATCACCATAAGTTACAGAAAACTGTGATCCTGGGGCAGGAACAGGAACCTGGTAAAGACACTGCAAAAATGACCACAAGTCTCCAGAATTCTTACTTGATATTAAAGTTGAGCAATGATTCAATATTCTATTCAGAAAATAAGAATTATTTGCAACATTTCATTCAATCCATACATGTATATATGTACAGTTGACTCTCGATTATCGGCATGTTAACTATCCACACAACTATGATGTCACATCAACTATCCACACAAAATTGGCTGTATCCATGATGTACTGGTAATTTTTCTATAATTGTTTTCTATATAATTATTTTGCCATTTTTATTTATATACCATACTACTGTATATTATAATTTAGTGTATATTTTTTATTTATATTTTTTTCTCTAAGTGAATATCAAGTATCCATATTTTTCAACTATCCATATGCCTCTCAGAATGTGTGTGTGTGTGTGTGTGTGTGTGTGTGTGTGTGTGTGTGTGTGTGTGTGTGTGTGTGTTTTTAGTCTAACTTCCAGGGAGTGGCTTCCATCAGGCATCCTACTTAATAAAACAGTCTAATTTAGTGAGAACAGGAGTCAAGCCCATAAAATTTGATTTTAGTCTGTTGTCTATAGAACCAGAAATCTTCAGATAGACTTTTAAAAAACATCAAGATAGGTTTAATGACCCAATACACACATTACAATCACTGCTGTATGGGCCTATATGGCTAACATGGCTAATCCAGGTAGATAAATTGTGAAAATCCAGGGAAATATGTTCAAGAGAGGAAAGATCTTTGAAACAGTACCTACCTAAAATTCTATTTCAAAATTATCATTCAAAAACATGGCTACCATATGTGCCTGCCTGAATTTTAATTTGAAATCCAGGCAGGCACATTGGGTAGCTATGTTTTTTTAAACTTCTCATACAGCCATGCTTACAATATTATATTAAAGCTTTCAAATATGCAACAAACAATTTGCTCCCGAAACTTATATGGTACTTAAAAGTTTTTTTTAAAAAGTAATAATTAGGTTGGTAGCTTTGCAATTTAATGTACTTTATTCTTGGGTATGTATTTGTTGGAAGGAAAATATTGCTGATCCATAATGCGAGTCTAATGTAAACTTCTCATTTTTAGTTTAAAAAACTCACTTGTAAAAGAGTTCATGCCAGGGAAGGTGAGATAAAATTACAACAGCAGTCTCAAGGTCAGGAGCATGTCTACAAAAACCGTATAAAAACTTTGATTCTAGATTTGTTAAAACAAATGAAAAATGCTGAACAACTGACCTGCAATTACAGAAAATTTATTTAGAATTTCATACAGAGTACAAGAAGTGTAAGTTTAACCTTAACTCTCTTTAAAATACTTTAAATTTCATGTTTTAATACATGTCTATTAACTTTGAATTATGGCACTGTATCTAAAATTATTGAATGAACATAAAAATTCTTACTTTTCAAAAGGACATGGGAAAGTAAATTGTGGAATACTCTTTAACACTTCTTCTTCCTCATACGTCCGAGGAAATTTTTGTATAATCCATGGAGGATGGTCAGGTCCTTGTGGAGAAACAATTTCGCACCAACATTCAATGAAATGGGATGGATTCTCTCTAACAAAATCAAAAAGATAGTTCATCTTAACTTCAATAGACTTGGAAAGACAAAATATTCACTAAACTACTATAAGTATACTTACTGTAGGGCTACCATAATGCTAAAATTACATAAACTTTAGGCCTACCAACTGATAACATTGAAAGTTATGACCATATAAATACATTTACTGTCCACAGTAAATGTATTTATATGGTCTGTTTTCTTTAACTAGCTAATCTCTAAATATTATAAACTATTGAATCTCCTAGACTATATTAATAATAATTCTATGTTAAGTTGTACTTTATAATTTTTATATTAAACCATTTTATTATGTTGATTTTATTTTAAGTATAGTATTTTAATAATTTTATAAACCCAAATTGTATATCCATTTTTTTATTCAAATAGGCCACCAGAGCCTTGAAATTTTAATGAAAAATTTTGTTGTTGTTTGCATTGTTGGAGGAAAATAGCTACCTTCAACATAAAGAAAAATAGTTACTTTAAATATTAGTATACTATATTCAATTTATGAAACAAAATTATTTTATCATTTTCCTAAGTAATAAAACTATTCAACATCACTTTAGCTACAGTATATAAATAACAAATTTTGATACTATATATATTGTGGAGTGAGCTAAAGCAAAGCATTTTAACAAATGTGAAATTTAAAAATATGAAAATTGAAAGTTTTAACATCAAGATTAGTAAAATTTACAATGTGAATTGATTTTTTAAAGTCTAGGCAAAGAATCAGCATTGGCATTGGTACATCACTACTTTAGCCTTTCATGCAAGGACCAGATTCTTGCTCATGACATAGCTATGTGACAATACATAGGCCCAATATGCTTGAAGTTTCATCAATTTCTACTAAGCATTTCAGAAATTATGGCACAAACAAAAAAAGACATCTGACCTTTGACCTATTTATGACGTTGACCTTTAATGACCTGATTCTTGCTCATGACACATTGTCTTGTAATGATATATATGTGCTTGAAGTTTCATCAATTTATATCGAGTGACTGAAAAGTTATGACAAACAAAAGTGTGAGAAGAATAGATGGATGAAGAAATAAAGTGACCCTCTAAATTTATTTGGTGGGAGCATAGCTAATAGAGATGTACCAACTAGTCAGTAAATATCAGGTTGTAACAAATTCTGCTTGATTAGAAAATGGATAATAGATAATAGAATAACCTTAAGATAATATGAAATAGTTTTAGAAATGTTGCAAAATACACTCAGTGACAAGTTTGCACATGTTTTATCATGATACAGAATGACTTAGGCTAGTGTAGGTTTAGGCTAATGAATATTTTCTCTGGTGTTTTTCATACAGTTACAACACCACCCCTACAATATTACAGTAATTGAAAAAACATGGAGCCCATGAAAGAGCATATTCGACATGTGATATTGTATGAGTTCTATAAAGGATCTAACGCTAGTGAATCTGCAAGAAACATTCAAAGAGTTTATGGAAATAATGATGTGTAGGAGATGGTTTGAGAAGTTCAGAAATGGAGACTTCAGTCTGAAAGATTAATTATCAACAAACAGGATGACCAAATGAGTTAGATGAAGAGTTGCTGAAAGAAACAGTGGAGGAAAACCCAATGGTAACTGTAAGAGAACTTGGCCCACAAGTCAGTGTTAGCCATATGACCATTCATTGTCATTTGAAGCTGTTAGGAAAAGTAGTGAAAGTTGGAAAATGGGTTCCACATGATTTGTCACAAGCAAATCTTCAACAATGAATCGCTATTTGCACATCACTGCATTCTCAGCAACTGCAAGCACCATTTTTTAATTGGATCATCACTGGGGATGAAAAATGGGTCCTCTATAACAATATTAAGCATTGACATCAGTGGCTTAGCTGTGAAACAAAGCCTGAACCTCAGCCAAGGAATGGACCCCATCCAAAGAAAATTTTGCTAGGCATTTGGTGGGATATGCAAGGAATTATTCATTTTGAGCTTCTGCCAGATAACCAAACAATCACAGCTGAAGTCTACTGCCAACAACTCCAACAACTGAAGATGGCATTACAAGAAAAATGTCCTGCATTAATTAATCGTGGAGATGTTCTATTCCACCAGGATAACGTGTACCCTCACACTGCTTGAATCACCACTGCCTAATTGTGGAGGCATTTGGTTGGGAAAAAATGCCTCTTCCACCTTATTCTCCGGACATCACACCCTCAGACTACCAATTATTCAGAAGTCTGCACCACCACCACCTCGATGGAAGAAAGTTGCAATCCAGGGAAGCTATCAAAAATGAAGTGATCGCTTTTTTAGCTCGAAACCAAGGGATTCTTCAAACGTAACAAAAAAAACTTTTCTACAGGTGGGGGAGGTTATAGAAAAAGAAAAGAATTATATTATTGATTAATTTGTCATTGTCATTTAATTTTTGTTATGAATAAACTAAAAATTCAAGCAAATTTGTCCTTATAAGTCCTTTAATTTTTGTTCTGAATGAACTAAAAAGTCATAAAAAATCAAGCAGAATATACGTTACAACCTTATAGTTGATAGTCAGCCTATTCAGCTGACAATTCATAGTCAGCTATTATTGACTGACTAGTCAGCTTAGTTGCTAAATGTTTGCTAAATATCTAATTTATCATTATTATCAGTATAACTACAAAACACAACCCATTTTATTTAAGTTTCCTTTTCCTTTATATCCAACTCTGACTTTTATTCCTTAGTTTGTATCACTGGATCAGTCTCTCAACCAAGGGTTAACACAATGCATTTTATTATCAACACTAGGATAAATAATATTCTATTATGATGAAATGAGTGATGTCACCATTCAAGCATGCATTAAATTTATATGAAACATACCAAGAGCTCTAAATTGCATATGCATTACAGATATATTTAAATAGAAATTAATAAGTGCATAGCAGCCATGAAATTAAAATACTTTTGGCTGCAAACCTAAGTAAGGACAAGTTCTTATAATTGGCCATAATTTGCATTTCGTACATCTCTAATAGCTAATAATAATGATGTTGGACATGATTGCAGTTGTAAAGCACTGAAGTGGGAAGAGGTGGACATGATTGCAGTTGTAAAGCACTGAAGTGGGAAGAGGTGGACATGATTGCAGTTGTAAAGCACTGAAGTGGGAAGAGGTGGACATGATTGCAGTTGTAAAGCACTGAAGTGGGAAGAGGTGGACATGATTGCAGTTGTAAAGCACTGAAGTGGGAAGAGGTGGACATGATTGCAGTTGTAAAGCACTGAAGTGGGAAGAGGTGGACATGATTGCAGTTGTAAAGCACTGAAGTGGGAAGAGGTGGACATGATTGCAGTTGTAAAGCACTGAAGTGGGAAGAGGTGGACATGATTGCAGTTGTAAAGCACTGAAGTGGGAAGAGGTGGACATGATTGCAGTTGTAAAGCACTGAAGTGGGAAGAGGTGGACATGATTGCAGTTGTAAAGCACTGAAGTGGGAAGAGGTGGACATGATTGCAGTTGTAAAGCACTGAAGTGGGAAGAGGTGGACATGATTGCAGTTGTAAAGCACTGAAGTGGGAAGAGGTGGACATGATTGCAGTTGTAAAGCACTGAAGTGGGAAGAGGTGGACATGATTGCAGTTGTAAAGCACTGAAGTGGGAAGAGGTGGACATGATTGCAGTTGTAAAGCACTGAAGTGGGAAGAGGTGGACATGATTGCAGTTGTAAAGCACTGAAGTGGGAAGAGGTGGACATGATTGCAGTTGTAAAGCACTGAAGTGGGAAGAGGTGGACATGATTGCAGTTGTAAAGCACTGAAGTGGGAAGAGGTGGACATGATTGCAGTTGTAAAGCACTGAAGTGGGAAGAGGTGGACATGATTGCAGTTGTAAAGCACTGAAGTGGGAAGAGGTGGACATGATTGCAGTTGTAAAGCACTGAAGTGGGAAGAGGTGGACATGATTGCAGTTGTAAAGCACTGAAGTGGGAAGAGGTGGACATGATTGCAGTTGTAAAGTACTGAAGTGGGAAGAGGTGGACATGATTGCAGTTGTAAAGTACTGAAGTGGGAAAAGGTGGGGATGGTAGGATAGAAAGCAGTTTAGTATGGGCTGGACATGGTTGACCAAAGTTTAAGAGTAGGTTGGTCAGTTCCTCAAACAAGGTTGGACACCCATGATCTAGACCAGATTTGGAAAAATTACTCATTTTTCAAAAACCTGTGATTATGTTTACAATTACTTTTCAATTAGCTATGTGTGGTGATGGTGAATGAAGCTGATGAGAGACTGGACAAGTATCAAAAATTCAATGTAGGTTGTGAAAAAAAAAACTATTCTTTCGCCTTATGGATTGCTTTAATTCATTTAGCTATTGATCTGACATCACATATTACATCTTCAAGAACAATTCACCATTGCACAGGTGTCAATGCCTAAGCCCAACTGCCTGTCCCTATAGAAGTTCCCTGCAATGGAGGAAACACATTCAGAAGGAGCAGAGGTCACTGTGACTACACTAGTCTTTCAGGGTGCAAATTTTGTAATGATACCAGTATTCCAGAGTGCTGGAATTGTAATTGGCATCATCTTCTTCAAGTGCATTTTGCTCAGTCATCTTTAGTATAAAAAAAAATATAAAAATATCCACATACCATATATTGGGGGCATATAAGTCTACAGTCCAGATTAGTCGATCACCTAACTTTCAATTTTAGATTAAGATTTTAGCCTATTCTGGGTGTTTAAGTCAACCACCAACTTGCCAACATAAAAAAGTAAAAACTTTTAAAAACCTCCTAAAACTTTATCAAATCCTTCATAATCATCATCTGACATCATAAGTTCATTATATACATCCTGAGATACATTTGCAAGTGCTTCGTCATATGGATCCAATTCAGACAATGACCAAAAGCGAGCTAATGCAGGATTGAGGACCTATGACAAGTAGACCTGTCTTTAAATACAAACTAAAATGGAAAGTGGAAGGTTAATTTTTTAGACTGGGCCTATAAGTCAACTCCCTACTTTAGGGGCATAATTTTAAGCTTAAAATACCAACTTATGAGGTGTGATCCAAAAGTTCCCAGACTGGCAGCGTGTAGCACTAACAGTAAGGTGTATCATGCTTATAGAAGCACAAATTTCAAGATTGGCAGTATGTATTCCTATGTAAAATTAAATTTTAGGAGGGGTTTGTTTTCTTGAACTTTTGCTAAAAATAATGTTTAAGTGTTCAAATTTCCACTTTTTCATTTTCTGGTTATGTACAGAACAGCTGTGCAGGACATACACTGTAGTACAAATGTAACAGATCAGTTTCTTACCAAACAAAACCATTGTAACAGCTGTTACAGGCTACTAGAGTTTCACTGTGACAATTTTCTATCTTTCAGATACAAAGCTTGAAGATTGTGTAGGCCACCATGGCTAAGCAAGGACACAGGGCCGGCTCAAGGTACCGGCAACTCGGGCAGTTGCCCGGGGCGCCACATGCTAAGGGGTGCCACGTCATGTGTTTGGGATCTTCCAAATACAAAGGGAAAAATAGAAAAATAAATAAAATTAAATTAAATAAAAGAGTCAAATGTGAAAATTTCCTGATGTGGAGTCAAATTTTCAAGGATTATGACATTATATTAGCCAATAGCATTAAGTACCAGACTACCAGTAAAGCTAAGGTCAGCTTGGCCCGACATGGGATGACATGTCACATGGGTTGATGTGGCTGCATAGGTGAGCGTTGAGCACAAATTACATACGCCTGGCAGCGCTGCCATCCTTTAATATCTCATCAGTGTTGCCACTTTGTGGAATTTTTACATTTTTTGTGGATTTACCTCAGACAAAAGTGGCAACACTGTGTCTCATATTTTCATACATGGTTCCATTTTGAGAATGTTTAGTTGTACTTTGAGTGAATATCGTTAATTGTAATAAACTCTTTATTCCTACATTTGTAGTTTTTCCTCATTGTGAAAAAATTTTAAAATTATACTTGTAAGGGCGCCGAAGTTCAGCTTGCCCGGGGCGCCAGCAATCCCAGGGCTGGCCCTGCAAGGAAAAAAGACCAGAAAAAGTTCTGGTTCAAAGCTGAGTGATCTGGTGGGTCCAGGCAAGCAGTTATTTCCCACAGAAGTTCCAACCTGGAATCTTCCTCCAAGAAGAGAAGCTGCTTCTGGATGATATGAAGAGAGCTCAGTACCCTCTGCAAGATTTGGCTAAGGACTTGGCATCACTGGTACTGGCACAGTGGCAAAAAAGCAATGCCAAGTTCACTCCTCCTGTGATCATTCAAGATAGATCCACTGCCAGGAAGATTCTTGTCAGGTAGAATGAAATGATTGACATAGTCAATGGCAGAGTGAAGGCTGCAAAGAGAGAGATGATAATACCTGAACTTGACACATTGTTTGACATAATAACCTGCAGAAATATCACACTGTGGAACTGAAGCATCTGGCTGCTCTGGCTGTGCTGCTAGAGTTCATGTCAACTGTGACTGTCCTCTGCCTCAGAAGATTCCAAAGCTAGAACTAGAGTGGCTCCATTACCAAAGGATCAAAACCACAGAAGTTTCTGGCTTCCGGATGGCATCTGTTGATGTGAAGGAAACTGAAGCAGGTGAAGGCTGCTAAGAGGAAGGAGGAAGAACAGAAGGCAGCTGAGAAAAGAAACAGAAAAGAGGAAGAAGGAAAGGAGCTACTGCTTAGAGCTGATGATGAAGATGAGGTGACTTCCTTGCAAGAGTCTCCAGGCACAGCAGCTACTACTGCTGACACAGATTTTTCCAGTACTGCACCAGGCACAAGCTCCAGTGTCAACACTAGACAAGTCTCCACCTCTGCCAGGAGGAACTACATGGATATCTCAAGCACTGCTGCAGCTGCGGTCAGGCTAAGGTGGCAAACACTCCTGCAGCAGCCATTGCAACTGGTTTCTTGCAAGATCTCATCAAAGCAGGACATCTATCTGCTGATAAGGCATATCTAGCTGTTGACAGAATGAAGATGTGGAGGGGAAGGAGTCTGTAATAGGTGCCTCAGTGGAGGCCCTGGAGAAAAGGACAGAGGGAGAGGAGATCAAGGGAATTTTCTTTGACGGAAAACAAGATAAGAAGACAAAGATCATAAGGTACAATGAAGAAACTGGCCACTTCCATCCTGATATTACAACTGAAGAGCACTATAGTGTTACCTGGGAGCCTGAGGGGAAGTATCTCTTGCACTGTACACCAGAAGAACATGAAGGAAATGAGAAACCTTCACTGAAGATAGCTCAGGCTCTGTTTGAGTGGATTAGTGTTCATGGTGTTAAAGATACTATTGTGGTCCTTGGTGGTGACTCCACCAACACAAACACAGGACCTGATGGAGGAGCCATCACTCACTTGGAGAGACTGCTCAGTCACAAGTGTCACTGGCTAATATGCCAGTTGCATATTAATGAACTCAGCCTCAGGCACATGATCATCAAGCTTGATGGTCCCTACACGCACAAGTCTGGGTTCAGTGGCGCAATAGGAAAACTTTTGAAGATCAATGACATACCTGTCAACTTTAGCTTCAAGGCTCTGCCAGGAGATGATGATATAATTGAACTACAAGAAGACATTGTACAGAACCTTAGCAATGACCAGAAGAACTACTACCTACTGATCAAAGCTCTCAAGACAGGAGATTTGAGCAAGGAAGTTGCTGGTCTGGTGTGGCCCAGTGAATCAGTTACACTGGCTGACTACAGGTGAAGCTCTGTTGATGCTGTGGATGAGGCAGCATGTTCTGAAGGGGAAGGTGTTGAAGAAGCTGAAGGTGCTGCTGAAGTTCTGCCTGGACTTCTATTTCAAGATGTATTTTGAGATCAAGGTGAAGCACCACATGAGGTATGGACCTCACCATATTGTGACCCCTCTCGGACTGCTGAGAAGCCAGACCTCTGAAGTCAGGAATATAACCATTCATGTGATAGTTCGTGGAGCATATCATGCTCACAGTGAGAACCTCATTGCCTCTCCCCTGTGCAGTGAGGATGAGGAGGAGAGGCCATGGGGGAGTTGAGATGATCAAGATGATCAGAGGTAAGTCTGAGTATGGAGACATGAGTCTGAGAACTCATAGAAACCCTAAACTGAATTTTGATGCCACTTCTCCAATTACTCTGATTAATTGGATTAAGGAGAAACTGTATGAGCCACTCTTCACTTGTAAGATGTCAAGTTGAGGAGCTTCTCAGGTCTCCACTTGAAGTTGAGAACTTCTCAGTTCACACTCAAAGCTGTGAAAGAGCAGTTCAGGAAGTTTCAGCTGCAGCTCATGCAGTGTATGGGCAAGAGAGAAGAGATGGTTTTGTTCATGCTAGAATCAATCACAGAGAATTGTTGCCAGTTTTCAAGTCAAGGTAAGACATTATGAACAAATCAAGATGCTTTCAGAAGAAAAAATCTCAAAACATTCAGTTGACCAGCATATTATTACAAGCTCAGGGTGGAGAGACTTACACAAATATTAAAGAAGAATTGCAATTGCAAAAAAAAGGGGTGAATGTCACAGCAGCTTGCAGAAAGGTAGAGGCAGCTGCCATCATACTCAGTGATGCCAAAAAGAAAATAAAAATTGGTGGAGGTGTTTCTAAAAAAATAAAATGCAAGACCAAGAAAGAAGAATAAAAAGATTCTGCCTGATGAAGAGAACAGCCGCAAAATGTGGTGTATAGGAGACTAAAAATCATACAATTCCTTAGTTTTGAGCCATTTTGGGTGAGTTTGGTTATTTTAGGGGTTATGAACCACTTTGACTGATCTTAAATGGGTCCAAGCCTGCCCCTAGAAATGCTTAAGGGTGTATGTGAACAATATAGAACATATGGAGGTCATTTGAGGCTACCAAGTCTTTGAAATTGGCCAAAAATCCCATTTTCAACAAAAAAAGTGCAATTTTGAACACTTAAATGCAATTTTTTGCAAAAGTTGCAGAAGACAAACCCCTCTTAAAATTCAATTTTACATAGGAATACATACTGCCAATCTTGAAATTCCAAGTTTTTCAATATTTGACCTGAGCATGATACACCCTAGCTAACAGGCCATAGTACAGACTTGGGCTGCTAAATAGCACTAAACAGCTTTATTGTGAAGCAGTGTGCCAAGTGACATGGTGATACATGCACATGTTTTTTTTCATAAGCATTTTTGTGTGTTAGTGGTTTTATGCAATTTTTGAAAGAAGAGAAATGGCAGACTTGAAGGAACAGCACATGTGCATCAAGTTTTGCTTCAAACTCAGCAAAACCGTATTGGAGACCCATGAAATGCTTAAACAAGCATTTGGTGATGATGCCATGGGCAGAAGCCAGACTTTTGAGTGGTTCTTGCGGTTCAAATGTGGGCAAACGTCAGTTGAGGATTCCGAATGTTCTGGTTGGCCCTCAACCAACAGAACCACTGAAAATGTTGAAAACCACTGAAAATGTTGAAAAGTATCAGGCCATCCACAAGGACTGTCAGCGAACAATTAACGACATCTGCAGCATCGTTAGCCTATCGTTTGGTTCATGCCAATGCATTCTCACGGAGGAACTCAACATGAGGCAGATCGCTGCCAAATTCGTGTCCCACTTATTGACCCAGGACCAGAGGCATCGCCAGCTCACTGTGTGCAGGGACCTCCAGGAACAGGTCAGAAATGATCGAAACTTCCTTTCCAAGGTCATCACTGGTGATGAAAGCTGGGTTTATGGCTATGACCCAGAAACCAAGCAGCAGTCATCCCAGTGGAAGAGTCCAACTTCACCGCGACCGAAGAAAGTGAGGCAGGTCAAGAGCATGCTGATCTGTTTCTTCAACATGGAGGGAATTGTTCATGAGGAGTTTGTTCCTGTAGGTTCGATGGTGAATTAGCACTTTTACATCAAGGTCCTAAGGCATTTGAGGGAGGATGTGAAGAGGAAACATCCAGACAAGTGGCGCGCACAGAACTGGCTGCTGCATCATGCAATTCGTTTTTCTCAATCAGCTCAGGTTATCCGGCTATGGCCTCATAAGTAAAATAGAATTTTTCGTGATTTTGTCAAAGCGGAATTGGAACAGTAACATCTATCATCACTTGTTTCACTTGTTTCACTTGTATAATATCTTTTTTTTTACTTTTCAGGCATATAGATAAAATATTTCATAATGAATAGAGAGAGCGTGTAAAAATGATCCCAATAGATTCTGCTACATATGTGGGACGGTTACCATGCCAAATAACCAGTCCCAAATCACTAAATTTGTGAAGACAATGTATAGAGCATACTTTGGAATTAAGCTAGGGGACCAGGACAAAAATTTTGCCCCTCATATGTGCTGCAAGATGTGCATTGAAAATTTGAGAAGATGGAGCAAAGGCAGAGCGAAATCTTTGCCTTTTGGAATTCCCATGATTTGGAGAGGAAAGGAAAGGATCACGTGACAGATTGCTATTTCTGCATGACAAACCTCCAAGGTGGGCTTATAAATTTATTTTTCTTAAATATTTTGAAATCCTCGTATGAAACTTGACATAATATTCACCATAATGTAATATTCACCATATATAGCATAATATTCACCATAATGGTAATCATACATTTATATATTGTTATAGAAAATACATTTACACATACATATTGTTATGCAAGTTACATTTACATATACAATGATTGTATATTTCTTTCTTTTTCATTCATATTGTCCCCGAATGGACAATATGAATGAAAAAGAAAGAAAATATACAGACTCCATCGACCTATTTCATATCTTACAGACCGCAGCCTTCCCTCACGAGCCGCCACTGTCTGAATGCTTCTTCTATTTCATATGCAAGTTTTATATCCATGTTTCTGTGTTTCTATTTTCAGGAGTTAACAAGAAGAATAAACACATTGTTGTATACCCTGACATTCCTTCTGCTATGAGACCTGTACCCAGGGCCGTAACTACCTATGAGGTCACCGAGGTCCAGACCTCAGTAATTATTTCCTAAAAAAAAAAAAAGTGTGAACCATTCTCCATGTATGAAACGCATATTACCGCTTTTCTTTTGAAAAGAGGGAGCGTCGAGCATTTTGTGTTTTGTGTTTAGTGTATAGCTTGGGTTGTGTTTGTAGATGTCATTTTGGTCTGAATTTTGCTCGTCCCGCCGCGCTCGAAAAAAATCTGGACCTCACTAATTTCTAAACCCTAGTTACGGCCCTGCCTGTACCCCATGGTCCTGGAATTCCAATACCTGACCCACCTCAAACCCTGGACTTCGATGATTCTGATGATGAATCAATGACCAATGCCAATGACCAGTCCCAGTCGTATATACCTCAAAATACCGCTTCAAATGAGCTGAGGCCTCTCAACCAGACCAAACTTAATGATCTTACCAGGGATTTAGGACTTTTCAAATTAGCTGCCGAGATCTTGGGCTCACGACTTTGAGAGGACAACTTGCTGGCTCCGGGAACAACATTCTCCTGGTATAGGAAACGAGAGGAAGAATTCTGCAAGTTTTTTGCAGTGCACAAAAATACCTCTTCCTTAGTGTACTGCTGCAATGTTGAGGGGCTAATCGAATCCTTGGGCCTGCCATATAATGCATCAGAATGGAGGCTATTTATAGACTCGTCTAAACGAAGTTTGAAAGCAGTACTTCTCAACATTGGAAATAGGGTTGCATCAGTCCCTGTAGCACATTCCGTACAACTTACTGAGAGCTACGATAACATGAAAATTTTACTTGGTGCTCTCTAGGGTGTCCCAAACTCATAGGGGGCCAAATTTGTTTTCGGGATACAAATCCACTCGTGTTGCGCTCTTTTGATGTTTCCCATTAGAAGTCTTCCTGTAAAATTTCAGAGAGATCGAAGGAAATTTAAAGGTCCCGAACTTTGAACACTTTATTTCTCCTCTTAACTGAAAGGCAAATTAACTGAAATATTTCTCTCAAAAGTTCCATCACAAAGATGATTATACAAAATAAACATGTATTTTAATCTTAACACACAAACAACAATTTCAAAGCATCACATTTATGCATTTTAACTAAACACGTGTTTCATGAGATCCGTTTTTGTTCCCTTCCGGCTCACATTCCGTCGGTGTGAGTGGACAGTTCAAAGGAAGAACTGGAGGTCTTCTTCATCACGGCACAGAGGTTTGCTTGTGTATTTCTCAATGAGGGCAATGCCTCGCTCTGCTGCATCATTGACCACCATCAGTTCTGCAGCTCGGCTCTTTGCCAGACGGTAGTTTTCGTCAGTAGGCCATGTTTCAGGGTCTTTGGTGAGGAACGTGGGCTCAACTTGGAGAAACTGGAAGAGTGTGGTGGATCGACTCGTCACCCACGGACTTAAACGGCCATCCACTTGCAGTCCCTTGCCTTGGACCCGTTTGAGTCCTTTCCCAGGGCGCTTTTTCAGGTTAGCCGTCATGTTACGCTTTTCATTGTCGTCAACTCTGTCATCAAACAGTGCAAGACAGATTAAGTCCTCCGAGATATACCACAGATGACGGAGCACAGCCCGGTAAGCTGTTTCCAACGTCCTTGTCAGGGTAACCTACAAGAAGATTGCACAGCCTAACGTCATTTTTGGGAGATTTGATGGCGATGGAAGCCTCGTGCCAGTGACGCACGTATACAAGGCTCACGAAGAGAGCCATACGGAACCCCTTGCAGTTCTTGGAGACGAAGTTCGGAGAACTGGGACTGCAGTAATGCTATTTTCAGGCAGTAAATACCTTTGGCCATCCATCTAGCCTGATGGTAAGCCCCTGGAGGCCGAAGCTTGTAACGTCCTACGTCATCTCCGAGATACAAGAGACTCAGTCGAAGTTCTTCATAATCCTCTCGAGGATGATTACCACTTCTTAGGGCATCGC
Source organism: Bathynomus jamesi (assembly GCA_023014485.1). Classification (NCBI taxonomy): domain Eukaryota; kingdom Metazoa; phylum Arthropoda; class Malacostraca; order Isopoda; family Cirolanidae; genus Bathynomus; species Bathynomus jamesi. Next base: position 1,232,855 of record JAJOZX010000083.1, read on the forward strand.
GGAGATAGTCTATTACCTCAAGTCGCATTTGTGAAAGGCAAGCATTGTCATTTATGAAGGCTTTAGCCACCTCATCCTTGTCAAATGCATCCAACTGGCAGTGGTTCATTGATGGCCAGGCCTCCTTGAATCTCCTGAAAAGTGGGATTTGAGGACTTGGTGGTGTTCCTAGGCACACGACGAAGACATCCTTGAGAATCATTTCGTGAACGTGATGACGGCAAGCAAACCATAAAAGAGATCTTCCCAATGCCGCTTCCAAACGCGCACACGCACCTTGCACTATCCCTGTGTTTGATGCCGTCGCGTCAAACACCATGCCAATGATCTTGTCCTCAATTCCGACTAGGGTGAGCGCTTGATGGACTGCGCTTGCCATTTGCTGTCCTGTGCCATCTATTATTTTCGGTGCTCCTAATAGCTCTTCCATACCATCCCCAGTCACCACAACAGCAATCCGATCGACTGACTTACCCTCCTGTTCGATGTCAGTGAGTATCTTTGTGTCCCAGTGGATCTGCAGTCGAGGTGGAAGCTGCTCGAGGTGGCCAATAACATTGGTCCCTATCATTGTACGGGCCTTTTGTCGGAAGCGGTGAACCGTGCTCTTTGATGGAACACTGTCAGGACCGAGAGCTAGGGATTTTGCAGTCGCAGCAAACGCTGATGTTGCCTGTCGAACAGAAAGGCCCTCGCGATCCCAAGTTGCTGCCAGGTCAAGATCACTCAGACTTTCTTTTAGTCTGTCATGTTTGGGAGCTTTCGAAGGTTTAAGTCCACAAGTGCCGGCTTCGTTTCCACTGTCAGCTGACGATGTGCTAGAACTGCTGTCGGTAGCCTCTTCTGTGACTCCTACAGCTAGAGCCTCCTCCGTTTGACGCCGGTGTGCCCGCTCAAGAGCTCTTTCCCTTTCCTGTCTTTTCATTGTGGCTGCATTATATTTTCTATCTTCACCTCCCATGTAAATCGTATGTCGATCTGGCCTTTGGGAAATGAGGAATTCCTTGTCTTCAAGAGGGATATCTCCCCGATCCAGAACGTCTGAGCGGGCGACATCAAAAATATCCTCCACATCAGCCAAGAATACATCCCGCTGCATATTGTGTCATTCCAGTCTTGTTCTTGTTTTTATGCAAATTTCGATACCTCTGAACCAAAGCTTTCAGTTTAGTCGAGGCATGAACGGAGGTTGTTGCCAGATTCGAGTTGGCTCTAGCCCAGATTTCTAATACAGCCGATATTACAGCCTTGACACTGTTGGAATCTGTCTTCTTTTGGTCGCGGTGATGGTAGAAGAAAAGGAGCAACACGTCCATATTACTTGGTAATCAAGATTTAGCCAGCTCTGCTATCGGAGACCTCTGAAGAAGCCACAACTTGATGTTTGATCTTGTCAACGCCATAATGATCAATTCTGAAAACCAAAAAAAAGTCATCAAACGTCGGGACCTCTAAATATCATCTGATCGAGTTGAAAATCACACAGCCAATGCTTTAGCCCAAACCACATTCGGGCATGACACGAGTGGTCAGGTCGTCTTAAGAAAAAAAATTGGGACACCCTAGTGCTCTCGTATATGACCAACATAACTGGAGGATCTGTGGAGATTTGAAGGTAATACTAATATCATAAGTAAACTATTGCTATTGACTATGTTGTTTTTCCAAAGGTTATTTGAGAGCGTATAAGAACACTTAACTTCCCCACAGAAGTGATACAGTCCAATGCATAGATTTTTTTATCTGATAGAACAAATTCTCTAAATTCTTTAAATATTTTCATTTTTTTTCAGATTGTGGCATTTGTATTGGGAATGCAAGGGGGATACACGAAATACCCATGTTTCCTCTGCAAATGGGATAGCCGAGCGGATGAGAAGCACTATGCACAGCGTGAATGGGCATCCAGAGAGAATTTTGAACCTGGGTCGCATAATGTCGTTTCAGTGCCCCTTGTACCACCAACAAAAATTTTGCTCCCACCACTTCATATTAAGCTGGGCTTGATGAAAAATTTCATCAAATCAATGAATAAGGAGGGTTCAGCATTCCGATATCTTGAGAGTAAATTTCCTCATATATCTGATGCTAAACTAAATGCTGGGGTTTTTGATGGTCTTCAAATTCGAACTTTGATCAAGGATACTCAGTTCGAAAACGCAATGACTCCAACTGAGAAGAATGCCTGGCAGGCATTCAAATCAGTTGTCACTGATTTTCTTGGCAAGCGTAGAAGTCCAGAATACGAGTCCGTTGTCGAAAACTTGATGGAAGCTTTCAAAGTTCATGGGTCGCGCATGTCCATAAAAATGCACTTTTTGTGGTCCCACTTGGACTATTTTCCTGAAAATTGCGGGGATTATAGTGAGGAACAGGGTGAACAATTTCACCAAGATATCAAAATAATGGAAGAGAGGTACCAGGGAAACTGGGATATCAATATGCTGGCAGACTATTGCTGGTGTTTGAAGCGAGACGTGCCTGAAGAAAAACACAGACGGAAAGCCAAAAAAACTTTTTCCTTCCATATTCATTCATTGTATGAATAAAAGTATTTATTCACACAATGTTTTCATTTTTCACGAGTGTTCTTATAATATTACTCGTATCTACAGTGTTTAAGCTAAAAAAATCAATAAATTTGGGGATAAAATTGGACTTATAATAAATGGCCAATAGAGAAAAAACCTGACCTGATTGAGGAAAACCAATGTCATTTTCGAATTCAGCATGGTCGAATTATATGAGTTGAAAAAACCCTCACAGCAGACAAAAAAATTTCATATGCATACCAGTGTAATTGATTATACAAAGTAACCTTTCCAACTCTGCTCTAAATGGTGCTCTAAATTGTATTTCTCTACCAATAACTTCCCTTCATCTTCCCGCACTCCATAGGCTTGTGTTATTCCTGACAGAAATACTTTACTAAATGATATTTCATCAATTAATTAAAACCACTTACCAGCCTTAGCCACAACTACATAGGCCTGTAAATAGTTGAATGTTAATTAGCTGACATGAGATTGACATTTTGCAAGATTTTATTATTATAAAATATAGCTCATGACTTGGATAACCTCAATAGGCCCCAGTGGCTTCATGTTTCCCAAATGAAATGTAATGTAAATATGAGTAACTGAAATATATGCTATAATGAAGTAATTATAAATAAAATAATATAACAGAAATTGGTAATACTCCAGAATCCAGAGAGTTTACCGAGTCTATAATTACTAAAAACCTACTGAACCTAACCTAACCTATTACTACTCTTAACCTTGATTGGTCCAAGTGGTTTCATGTTTTCCAAATGAATATAATGAAAGTTCTTATGGACTGTTTCTGAAATACCCACTTCTAGATTCTGTAAATTCACCAAGTTAAACAAGTTTACCTTTAAATAGCTATATTTAATACAGTAAAACCTCTCAATAACAACACTTCACTATAATGAAACCTCTCTTTACCAGACACTTTTGACATTTCAAAAAACCCCCCTTTATCAAAAATACATTTTGTTATAGGGAGGTGTTTTCACTAACTCAGCCTGAGCTGCACATGTTTGTCTCTACCACCATTTCCCCAATCAAGTAAGCAGTTTGCTGGTTGGCTGATTGATGCCTAAAGGCTGATATATAATTGGCTAGAATAGTTAAATTGCAGTTTAGCACCCAACTGCTGATGACCAACTAGCCTCTCTCACTAATGTCATCTTAGGAAGAGACTTCAATGCTAAAGACACTAGTTGGTACCTGCACAACCAAAGCAACACCAGAGGCACCAACACAGCCACACAACTAAACAGCCTCTTCATTCTTAACAATATAGAAGAACATACACACATACCACATCAAGCAGGATACTCAAACTCCTCCCCAGACATAACATTCTGTTCCCCATCACTAGCAACACATACATACTGAGAACAGAAAAACAACTCATCACCTGCCCAACATCATTACAACACATTCTACACACTACCCCAACAGCCTTAGGCACACTTACAGAAATTACAAGAAAGCTGATTGGGAACAGTTCAAAATATAGACTGAGGACCAATTCACCACATTAAACAGCACACCCATCATAAACATCAATACAACACTCAAGACACTTAATCAGATCATCAATAATGCAAACAAATACATACAGTACCCAAGGGCAACACTAGGAAATACAACCCAAATTACACTAGAGAAATAGCCCACCTCATAAGGCAATGTAACAACCTCAAACATAACACAAACACCACACACACAAGCCATAAAACAGCAGATACAACAGCTCAACACAGAAATAAACAAACTTAAAGAAAAACAAATACACACTAAACCACTCCACAGATACATCCAGGCTATACAAGACTATAAATAGCATTACCCACTCTAACAGTGCCTACTCAGCATTCACACCTCACACATGGCTATCTGTCGCAGCCAAAATAATATCCCAACATATACACAACAAGCTAACATTCTAGTTAATCACTACACAAAGATAAGTCACTTAAACAGAGAGAACCAGAAACACGCAGACAGACCAGCCAGACACAAGAAAACCTACAGACCAGACCACCAAGATCATCAAAAACATTAAGAATTTGAAGACTACTGGACCAGACAACATATCTAACATACACCTTAAACACTTGGGCCCACAGAGAATACTAGCTCTCACAAACATCAGCACATATTCATACCAACACTGTATTATTCCTGACATATGGAAACAAGGTAAAATTATTACACTACTCAAACTAAACAAAAATCCAACAGAACCAGCTTCCTATAGACCCATTACTATGCACACCTTCCAAAGTAACAGAAAGACTAATCTTACAAATCACCAACCCACACATAGAGTACCACTATTGCCTATTTAACATGGATTCTGACCTTACCACTCAACCACGACATTACTCACCAACCTCAAGCAGCACATCATGAATGGCATAAAGTTTATGAATTATATAACATCATTCATGCCATACTAGAAACTTGAGAGGACACACACTTGGAGGACTCTCTTATACATTAAGATGCTCAAATCTCTCTATACAATATATGTAAGACCGCAATTAGAAAATTGGGTTAATATTTGGCTGGACACAGGGGCTAACGAGAAATGAGAGGTTGTGTTTCACTAGCATTATTTTTCATGCTCTTTACGATGGTACTAATCATTTTTTGTGTTAGTGCGCGGTTATAAAATTCATTTAATATATAATTTTTACATGGAGACTGTGTGTGTGTGTGTGTGTGTGTGTGTGTGTGTGTGTGTGTGGTGTGTGCAGTAATGCATTTCGTGGATGTATCACTTGTTTTCAGATTGTCACATGGCTGGATTTGGCCAATTAGACACTTTTTGTGTAGATTTGGCCAATTAGACACTTTTTGTGATGTGCACCATAGGAATTTCCTTTGCTTCCTGCAGTTTGAGGACAATGGCTGAAGCTAGTGAAGGTTTTGAATGTGACAGTTGCGAGATTGAGTATTACCGCACCATTTCTAAATATTTTGAAAATAACGAAGCAGGAGTGGATTGTTTTAAATGCCACAGAGTTCTGCCCGCTTGTGTACAATGCCCGAAATGTAACAATTCCTGTTCTTATCGCGCGGACCAACAGTGAAACCCATTTCAGCTAAGTTTTATTAATCTTCATATGGCTTAGTATTGCCTAACCCAACCTAATTTTACCAACCTAACCTAACTTGTTAGGTTAGTTAATTTAGGTTGTTAGTTAATTTAGGTTAGGTTAGCTGTATTTTATCAGAATTACATTTTCCTGGTATAGTTTTCTCTGCTTTGTGGGAATTTGACACACATTTCTTGTGCAAATGAGTAGAAACACACTATTTTGGAATGGTAAAAAAAAGTTTCTATTCATTTGCACAAGAAATGGGTATCAGATTCGAACAAAGCAGAGAAAACTACACTAAAAAATGTAGCCCCTGTGTCCAGCCAAATATTTACCAAAAATTGTATACAAGTTTGGTCACCATATCTAAGATGAGATATAGAAGCACTTGAAAAAATAGAGAGAAGATCCATAAAACTTGCATTGCTGAGCTTCCCTACGAAGAAAGATTGAGAAGACTGTGTTACTACCTCAGAAGAGAAGAAGAGGAGGAGACCTTAGAGAAACAAAATAATTAAGGGAATGGAAAATATAGATCCTAGTAAATTCTTCAGTGAAAGAGTATATGAGGGAGACCTAAGAGGGCATAATTTCATGCTGCAAAAGAAAAGGGTTAGAAATGAAAAAAAGGAAAAACTTCTTTGGTAATTGTGTGGTTGATCAGTGGAATTCTTTAATGGACAATACAGTAGAAACTACCATTGTGAATGGATTTAAGAAAAGATATGATCAAGAGATGACAAAAGAAGAGTAGCAGCAAACTGTGCATTATATTCCTGTATAGGAATACATCACCCAGAAAAATAGTACTACTACTATAGCAGACCTGAATCAATATACAGGATTGAAATATTATGAGAATAGTAAGTAGTACCAATATGGTCACCTTAACTACTAAGCTACTATTAAACTAAATCATAATTCCACCAGATTGGAAACCAATATTTTAACTTAAATGTTGATGCCAAACATCTTAATCTGGGGCCTAGGTAGTAAATTTTAAGTAAGGCAAAGGAGCTGGCTATGCCAGAACAACTGCGCTTCCTCATAAGTTAGGGCCTAACTAGTAACTTTATTGGCAATATCCTATTTTGGCATCCCAAATTATTCAACCAACCAAAAATAACCATCACTCCAACACTCTCAAATTACTTGTTTATGTTAATTAGGTTAATTAACTGCCCAGTTAGGTCAACTGTACATCCTATAAGAAATTTTTATAGTGGGCACACTAGGGGCCACTTCGGCCATTTGAGGTGGCTCCACTATGTAAAAACTGCCTGTACATTGGCAACAACCAATTTTTACAAAACTAATTAATTATCAATTTAAAACTAGAGATACAATCTCTGGATCCAGAGGATCAGTCATAATAGGCTACTATCCACAAATATGTTACACTTTATATCTATTTATAACTGACAAGCAAATATATCAGATCCAAAGAATCCAGTCAATTTCATTATAGTACCCATCAATACCAGTACCTTGACAACCAAAAATAAGTCACGGTCCATATCAATTGCGGACCTAGTCACAATTTACAACCATATATCAGGTCATCCCATAAGTAATGTCATTTTTTAGATCGGAATTTGAAGGACAAAAAAAAAAAAAACTTTTAAATCTAGTACCTATATATTTTCCATCAGAATCAATGACACTTTGCCAATGTCCTACAAGCTTTTCAATGCCATGTTTATAAAATTCAGGCAGTTTTGAGGCAAAAAATGTACAAAGATTGGTGTGCAGGTCATCTAAAGAAGTACAGTCGACCCTCGACTTACGTCATCACCATCTTACGTAATTTTGAGTTATGAGAAGCCCCCCATTAACTGTAATTGATTCATCTTACGTAATTATTTTGTGTTGCGTAATAGCTGCGTAATTGCAAATGCAGTGCCTGACCACTCACTGGCAGGACACCAGGTATTTCATGTTATTTTTACTGTGCATTATATAACTCTCTCTAATGTAAGTCTAAAGTAATTTTTTATTATTAATTTTTAATATGTATTTTCTTTCACAGATGGTGTTTCTTAATAATAATTATTAATTACCATTATAATTCTGTTTATACACACTGTTTTTATCAAACAATTTAATTATTTTACTATTTTCAATACTTTTTGGGGGTCCTGGAACGGATTACCCAATTTACATGTATCTTGGGGTTCGACTTACGTCATTTTCGAGTTAACTCATCTCGGAACGGATTAATTACATAAGTCGAGGGTCGACTTATACTGTTTCTCATCATGATAGTTTTGCAGACTCCTGAAGAGAGGATAATCTGAAGGCGCAAGGTCTGGAGAATATGGAGGATGTGGAAGTTTTTCCCACCCAAGCTCCTCAATTTTTGCAGAAGTGATCCGAGTGGTATGAGGATGTGCGTTGTTGTGGTGGAACACGATTCCTTTCCGATTAACCAAAGAAGGTCTCTTTTCTTTTAGTGCAGTGTTCAATCGATCCAGTTGTTGAGAGTAGACTTCAGCAGTGATTGTTTGGTTGTGTGGTAAGGTTTCAAAGTGTATTATACCACCTTTATCCCACCAAACACTAAGCAACAACTTCCAAGGGTGAAGATTTGGTTTTGGCTGTGGTGTCACTGGTTCTCCGGCACAAACCCACTGTCGACAGCGCTTAACATTCTGGTACAGTAATAATACAGTATCCACTTTTCATCACCAGTCACTAAATGGTGCAAAAATGGATCTTGAAGTTCACGGGAATGAAGAGCTGTGCTAATGTTTACCCGCACCCTCAGATTGTCGACTGACAATTCATATGGCACCCATTTTCCTAACTTAGGCACTTTCCCGAGTTGTTGCAAATGTCGATGGATGGTAGACGGGGATGAATTGAGTTTCTGGGCCAATTCTTTGACAGTTGTTGAACAGTCTTCTTCAAGTGCAGCTAATAGCAGGTCATCATCAAACTCAGCATGGCGTCCAGAGCATGCTGCATCTGTCAAACAGCAGTCACCATTCCTAAACTTTTGAAACCATCTTTGACATTTCCTCACATGCAGAATATCATTGCCATAAATGTCCTGAATGTTTCGCGTTGCTTCAGTAGCACTATTCCCTTTTTTGAACTCGTAAAGCATTATATTCCTGATATGCTCTTCTGATACGGCCATGTTTATGAGGGTTTCACATAAAGCAAAACACGTCTTCACTGGTCAAGGCCTGTAAAGTATGTAGTGAAACACGATAGATCTCCTCTTAGATATAACCTTTGGAAAATTTATACTTAAACCAAGTAGGACTAGTTTAAACTTAATCTATCGTAACAAAACGACATTACTTATGGGATGACCTGATACATTACAATATATATACTTAGGAGGAAAAGTGTAGGTGTGGCTGTAAAGACTGTACAGTAATGTAGAAATTTATGTGCACCCATTTTGGGTCTCCCATTTAAAGGTGTTTGTGGGGCAAGTGAAGATCATGAGTTTTTCAATCCCTCACAGTACTATTGGGGGGCACCGCTCAGCAGAGGAATCTCTTTAAATGGGATGTGTAAGGCCAGAGAGTATCCCCTAACCCAAGATGCTGCCTCCCTATATCCCACAACACTTGTGTTGAGCTGTGGGATTTATCACCTAAATGCACATAATATATATGAAATAAACTAGTACCATTCATGCAAAAAAATGGGCTTAAACACTATCACCAGATGTCCCTTGCAGACATCAAACTATTCAACCTTCTTTTGAAAGAATCAAGTGTATCTGAAGTCACCACCACTTTTGTCAGACTGTTCAAAAACTTAATTACAGTACTCTGTTTGTAAAACTATGTTTTCTTAAATTTGTTCTACATCTTGGCTTAAATAATTTCATACTATGACCTCTAGTCTGGTTATTGTGATCTTTAATGAAAAGAGAATCAAAATCTATCTTATCCAACCCTTTTATCATTGGGTGATTTGTATTCAATGTGTGTGTGCATGAGATTGAGTCTAGCATTTGCTTTATTTCTAATTTCCATACAGTGATTTGAGGGTTTAAGTTCTTTAGTCACTAACACCCAAGTCTTTCTCTTTATCATCATTTTTAATCCAAATTCCATTCATATTGTATTCAAATTCTGGATTTTTTGGCCCAATATGCATAACCTTGCACTTATCAACATTAAATTTCATCTCCCACTTATCTGCCCAGGCTGTTACTCTAAGTCTTTTTGTATTGTCATTGCTCCTGCTACTGACTTAACATTATGGCCTAATTTTGTATCATCAGCAAATTTTGAGGTTTTACATGATAGGCCCTTCTCTAGATCATTTATATAGACAACAAAAAGCAGAGGTCCCAGCACAGACCCCTGTGGGACTCCACTCAATACGGGTCTCCAAGTCTCCAAGTAGACTTATTTCCATTTAGATGAACTCCCTGTTTTCTGTTTCTCAGCCATTCCTCCATCCAGTCAGCTATATGACCTCTCATACCATGGGCTCTAACTTTTACCAACAATCTTGCATGAGGAACAGTACCATATCAAATGCCTTTGCAAAATCTAAGTATACTATATCTACTGGCTCTTTATTGTCCGAATGCAATAGGACTCCATCATAAAATTCAATCAAGTTGGTTGGAAAGGACCTTCCATTTCGAAAGCCATGCTGGCTATCATTCATAAGGTTGCACCCTTCAAGGAACTCAGTAACTTTACCTCTAATGATACTTTTGAGTTATTTGCAAATAATGGAGGTGAGGCTGATAGGTCTGTAGTTTTTTGCCAAGTTTCTATTTCCTTTTTTAAAGATTGGAGCCACATTTGCTTTCTTCCAATCCTCTGGAATTTCAGTACATATCAATGATTTATTAAAAATAATTTCTAGTGCCTGTGCTATATTCTTTTTGGCAACTTTTATCACTATTGGATACATTTTATCTGGCCCTGGAGATTTTTCCATTTTTAATTTATCTATTGCTTTTAGGATATCTAGTTTTGTTACCCTTAATTCATTTATTTCTCTATCTTGTCCTGGTAGTATAAGATCAGGAATATTATTTAAATTTTCATTTGTGAATACTGATGAGAAGTATTTGTTTAGTTCTTCAGTTATTTCAAGATCATCATCTATAGTTTTATCATCTATATGGTGTGGGCCAATTTTCTTTTTCACTCTACTTTTCAAATTGAAGTGACTGAAAAACTACTTAGGATTGTTTTTTTTAATTCTTGGCTAGGCTTTTTTCCAGGTCTCATTTGCTATTTCTGATTGCTTTCTTGCAAATGCTTCTTTTACTTTTATATATTTCGGAGTCTGTGCCATTTTTAGTTCTTTTGAATTTATGAAATGCTTTTGTTTTTTCTCTGATTGCTCTTTTTACATTGCAGTTTATCCAAGGTTGTTTTTTATTTTTTCCAGTTCTGATTTTACACTGTGGGATATGCTTCCTTTGTATGTTCATTATTATACTTTTAAATTTTTCCTATATACTAGTTGCTGTCTGTTCACGCTATAGAATATCTGTCCAATTTATTAGACACAGATCATTTACTAGTCCTTTTATATTTCCTCTTTTAAAATCTGGGGTTTCTACTTTATTTTCACTAGGTCTTCAATTACAAACAATATTAAACCGAAGGATACAATGATCACCTGAACCTAGTGTTTCTGAAACTGAGATATCCTGGAAGGTATCTGGATTATTTGTTAGAATTAAATCTAGAATGGCATTGGCCCTGGTTGGCTCCTTTACTAACTGGGTTAAACCATTCTCAATTATACAGTCTAAGAATCTCTCATTACTTTCTGGTGTTTGTAATATTTCCCAGTCTATATGCCTATTATTGAAATCTCCAACAATAATAATATTGCTTGTCATTGCTTTATTTATTTCATCAATAAGTTTGTTTTCTACATACTTATTTTCTTCTCTACTTTTGGGGATTCCTCCAACTGAACATCCCTCAGGTGGTCTATAGATACCCCCTATCCTGATTTTCCTGGCATTTTTATGCCCAATATCTATCCATACAGATTCAACTATTTCTTCTTTAACAGAGGTAACTTTAACTGGATTCAGATTTGTCTTGGCATAAATAAATATTCCACCACCCTCTGAATATTTATGTTCATAATAAAAAAGTTCATAGCCATCAATTTCATAAGTAATGGTATTCTCTCTCACTAAATGGACTATTTGGTATCATAGTGAATTTTGTCCAAGTTTCAGTGACAATCATAACATCAGGATTTTCAATACCTACATATGCCTTGAATTCATTTATTTTATCTCAGATACTTCTTGCATTTACATAGAAAAATGACAAAGAACCCTTGAATATTTTGCTTGTAATTTAGTCTGCTTCTTGTTCTGTGATGGTATATTATTTGAATCTTTTACTTTCTTTGTTGACCTTTTTCTTTTGAGTTTTAATTATATTTTTTATTAGTTTATTGTTATCAAGAGTATTGGTATTTGTACTAATTTGGCCTATTACTTTGGTTTTTAGTCAATTATATGATACACTCTTTGATAGTAAATCAGTCCCTTTACTATTAAGGTGAATTCCAGCTCTGTTATAGAACTATTTGTAAAATTTATTCCATAGTTCAATATATGTAATTTCCATGCTCTAACAGTGTCTTAAACCTACTATTTATATATAGTGCTTGTGAGTACCACTTATTATTCTCATGTATCCTTAGAATTATACCTATGATAGATTTTTTAAGGTTAGGTCTCCATTCCTTTAACTTCGTTAATAGCTGTTTATATGACTCCATGATTTCTTCAGAGTGCTTACCCTTTATATCATTTCCACCTACATGTACCCATAGGTATTTATGGATTTGAGTAAGGCGTTTGATGTAATAGACCATAATATTGTACTTAATAAATTGTATTGTTACGGCTTTAGAGGGGCAATCAGTGATTGGTTTAAAAGTTATTTGTCCGATAGATATAATTTTGTATCAGTAAATAAGGTTTGCTCCACTAAAGCGCTTGTCAAACATGGTGTGCCACAGGGCTCAGTGCTGGGTCCACTGTTATTTTTATTATATATAAATGACCTTCCACGTTCATCTGATATACTAAACTTCATAATGTTTGCAGATGATACAACTCTCTCCTTTTCTTGCAAAGATGTTAATACAGCTAAGAATATATTTCATTCAGAATTCATCAGTGTAATGAAATGGATGACCACCAATAAACTCTTCCTAAATACCAGTAAAACAAATTTCATGATTTTTACTAATAAAAGAAATGTATATCTTGATGAACTTAATGTTAATGAAATCACCATAAAGAGTGTACTGTAACAAAATTTCTTGGTGTAATGCTAGATAAGAATTTGTAATGGAGTGATCATGTAAATTATATCACGAAAAAGATTTCAAGGAGCGTTGCTATAATGTTTAAACTTAGAAATGTAGTCCCTAAACAAGTTTTATTGACTTTTTATCATACTCTTGTTCTTCCTTATATAACATACTGCACCCTTGCTTGGGGAAACTCCGCTAACAACGCATTAAATGGTATCTTTGTCATCCAAAAACGAGCAATAAGGTTATTATCTGATGCTGATTTCCTTGATCACTCTAGTGCATTATTTAAAGAGCTAAACCTACTAAAGCTCAATGATATAACCAAACTGGCACATTTTATTTTTATTTACAAGTGTAAGAGCAAAATCATTAATTTGCAATGGGTAAATAGATATTTTGTAACTCATCAAGAAATCCACTCATATCAGACCAGAAATAGATCAAAGCTTCTTATACCTCAATTTAGATTGTCTTCATCTCAAAAACTACCCATTTTCATTGGATTGAAACTATGGAATGACTTGCATGCCGATATAAAAAATATTGCGAATGTAAATTTGTTTAAAACCAAGTTGAAATCCCGATTAAGAATGGGATACTAACAAAAATCTTGGATTAATGTCCACTAATAATGTTTAATATTGTCCATTAATATTGTTTAATGTTTAATATTGTCCATTAATATTGTTTAATATTGAAATACAGGCTTTAACTATTAATAATACTTATTTATTATTATTAATTTATAACAGCTAGCTGCTTATTTTTAATAAGAGCCCAGTAAAGCCTAAAGCTTAAGGGCCAAAAAAATATATATATATATACACAGGGTGTTTGAAAACATTCTGTACAAATTGTAATGGGGGATAGGCAACACCAAGACAAACCCTTTTCGTCTATAAGTGTATGTCCGCTGACGTCACCATTCGGCGCGAGAGGGCGCCGCTGCAATTGGCTAAAAGGTGAAGTGGGCTAGATTTGCGCTTGCCGCGGGCATTCTTAAATCGGACGTAGTACGCGTAACATGGAGCGCTTCACGACTGCTGAGATGGCTGACATGCATATGGTGTATTTGGCTGCCAATGGAAACGGAAGAGCTGCTATGAGGTTGTACCGACAGCGCTTCCCAAACAGACGTGTGCCAAACCACCAAACGTTTGCGCATTTGCATCGGCGACTGCGAGAAACTGGAACATTCCATGCAAACATGCATGACACTGGTCGGGAGAGAAACGTGCACACTCCTGACATGGAAGAAGAAATCCTACGGCGATTTGAGGACAATCCAAGCGCAAGCACACGAGGTGTTGCACGTATTCTCGGTGTGAACCACGACCTGGTCTGGAGAGTGTTGCACAAGCAGCAGTTACATCCGTTTCATCGTCAGAGAGTTCAGGCATTACAAACCTGTGTAGCATGTGGATTTGCCTGCACCCACACATGAGAATTGTGCATGTTAAACACACCCTCACGTGTGAAACAGGCCTCACGTGTGAAACAGGCCTCACGTGTGAAACATGCCTCACGTGTGAAACAGGCCTCACGTGTGAAACAGGCCTCACGTGTGAAACAGGCCTGACGTGTGAAACAGGCCTCACGTGTGAAACAGGCCTCACGTGTGAAACAGGCCTCACGTGTGAAACAGGCCTCACGTGTGAAACAGGCCTCATCTGAGAACAGCACATCAGCCGGAAAATTAGGCTGCACCACTGTCTGCTGCAGAAACCAGCGTGCGAATTTCACACGAAGAGGGTAATCCCGAGGTTGTAATGCCTGGACACTCTGACAATGAAACGGATGTAACTGCTGCTCATGCAACACTCTCCAGACCAGGTCGTGGTTCACACCAAGGATACTTCAACACCTCGCATGATTGCGCTTGGATTGTCCTCAAATCGCCGTAGGATTTCTTCTTCCATGTCAGGAGTGCGCATGTTTCTCTCCCAACCAGTGTCATGCATGTTTGCATGGAATGTTCCAGTTTCTCGCAGTCGCCGATGCAAATGCGCAAATGTTTGGTGGTTTGGCACACATCTGTTTGGGAAGCGCTGTCGGTACAACCTCACAGCAGCTCTTCCATTTCCATTGGCAGCCCCATACACCATATGCATGTCAGCCATCTCAGCAGTCGTGAAGCGCTCCATGTTACACGTACTACGTCCAATTTAAGAATGCCCGTGGCAAGCGCGAGTCTAGCCCACTTCACCTTTTAGCCAATTGCAGCGGCGCCCTCTCGCGCCGAATGGTGACGTCAGCGGACATACACTTATAGACGAAAAGGGTTTGTCTTGGTGTTGCCTATCCCCCATTACAATTTGTACAGAAAGTTTTCAAACACCCTGTATATATAAAAATAAAAAAAAAATAAATAAATAGTCGAGCTTCACAATTATTTATGTCATTGTAAAAATTGTAAATTGTAAAAAGACTACTGTATTTATTTTATTATTAATAAAGGTTATTCAATTCAAAAATTCAAAAATGTATAACCATATTCTTTGGTACAATTAGTTCAATACCAGATCCTTTTTCTATAATTTTATTACTAATTCTATTTATCCCTGCACCTGGATAACAGTAAGCTATGCTACCTCTAGGTAATTTAGATCCTAGCCCCTCACTTGAGAGTCACCTATAATGGATGCTGGTTCAAACACACCTATAGCTTTAGAATGCCTAAGTTTATGAGTCTGGATTATTATTGTTAAAATTTTGTTTTATAGAAAATGAATGAAATCTATTTGTTAATTCTATTAAAACATTTTCATTTGGTTTTAAAATCCTTGGTTTCTAGGTTTTCTTTGGCATCAAGATGAGAAAGATGAGAAAGCTGAAGAAAGTAGGCCTATAAAACAAAATGTTAGCAATAATAATCCAGACTCATATAAACCCAGGCACTCTAAAGCTATAGGTGTGTTTGAACCAGCATCCGTTATAGGTGACTCTCAAGTGAGGGGCCTAGGATCTAAATTACCTAGAGGTAGCATAGCTTACTGTTATCCAGGTGCAGGGATAAATAGAATTAGTAATAAAATTATAGAAAAAGGATCTGGTATTGACCTAACTGTACCAAAGAATATGGTTATACATGTAGGTGGAAATGATATAAAGGGTAAGCACTCTGAAGAAATCATGGAGTCATATAAACAGCTATTAATGAAGTTAAAGGAACGGAGACCTAACCTTAAAACATCTATCACAGCCCCGGGTAGGGTTGCCAGACGTCCTTTATTTCAATCTGCTTGTTGAAAGAAATATTTATCCTATAACATTTAAAAAATTTTTGGGAGCATCTCTCTCTCTATATATACAGTGCCCGCGAAAAGTATCCGATCACTCAAGAAAATACAATATTTTCCCTTGATATTCAGAGACACGTAATTCACTTTCTATTTGTTCTAGCGACATCTGGTAACTTTGAGGTTGCTCGCTGATATGAGAGCTATCCAACGCATTCTCAAATTAGTGTTCTGGTAGCCTTCGTTGCGGGTGGCTGTGTCTCAAATTTGTCAGATTTCACTGTTTGTGTAAATTTCTTGATATTTTTTTTTTTTTACAGAAAGTGGTGTAAATAAAATTTATATATAATGTGTGCTAAAAAACAACTTAAGAGTGATTGTCGAGGTGCTATTGTTGCTTTGCATGCATGTGGGAAATCACAGAGACAGATAGCTAAGGAATTAAACATATCCCAAAGTACCGTTAATTTATGGGTTTCACGGGCTAGAACAATGGTGGCCTAACCACGCCAGTCCCTAAAAAACGATCTGGCAGACCGAGAAAAACAAATTCGCGAACAGACAAACTTATGAAACGTTTAGTATTGAAAAACCCAACAATAACTGCGAAAGAAATAAAATTTAATATGAATAATTTGTTATCTGGTGTTTCTGAACGAACTATCCAGGAGCGGCTCCAAAAAGAACTCGGATTACCATCTCGCCATGCTGCTAAGAAACCGTTCATTAATGAAAAAATGCGTAAAAAACGTGTCGCATTTTGTAAAAAATACATTCATTGGACTGTTGATGACTGGAAGAAGGTTTTATTTAGCGATGAGTCGACATTTTTGACATTCAGAAGTTGTCCAAAAAAGGTTCGCCGGCCTATTGGCTCAAATAGGATGGACCCTAAATACACCCTAAAGACAATGAAACACCCTCCAAGTGTGATGGTTTGGGGTTGTTTCGGTTACTATGGGCGTGGAAACTTATATTTTCTTCCGAAGAACACAACTATGAATGGTGCACGGTATTTAGCAATGCTACAGGATAAACTTCCAATGGCAATGGCAATCCAAAGGACAAAAACATACATGCATGATGGTGCACCATGTCACAGGGCCAAAATAGTGACAAAATGGATTACTGACAATAAATTTGATATTTTGGATTGGCCTGGTAATAGTCCAGATCTCAATCCGATAGAAAATCTGTGGCTAATAATAAAAAATAAGGTTGAATGCCACGACACTGGCTCAGTCGAAAAATTACAAGAGGCCATCAAAAAGGTATGGTACAAGGAAATATCAGTGGAAGTTTGTCAAAACTTGATTAAATCCATGCCAAAACGTCTAGAACAAGTCATCCAAACCAAAGGACAGATGACAAATACTAATATAAGGTTAGTATACATTTAAACATTGTTTTTTATGTAAAAAATACAAATTTCAAGGGTGATCGGATACTTTTCGCGGGCACTGTTATATACAGTATATATATATTTTTTTTTTTTTTTTTAAGTTCGGGAAGAACCGATTCGCCTCTATTTAAAAGGGCATATCTCAGCGGAAAAACAAAGAAAAAGTGAGAGGAAAGACAGAGGAAAAAGAAAGGGTGGAGGGGACAGTCAAAGTGGAAAAAGACCAAGGATGACAAGGACTGCAGGGTCGAGCCCCATCATCCTTGGGTGCTAGGGCCGGGAGGGCGCACGTGAAACCTCCAGGAACAAGCACGTACAAACGAGCACAAAGAGCACGAGCTTAGAACCCCCTTGCGGGGATATATATATATATAAATTTGAGAATCTGGGAGTGGCAGCTTGAAAACATTTTGAGTGTCCTTTAATCCGGTCATCAAAATCTGGCAACCCTAATTCACAGGTATAATTCCAAGGATACATGAGAATAATAAGTGGTACTCACAAGCACTATATATAAATAGTAGGCTTAAGACACTATGTCAGAGCATGGAAATTACATATATCAAACTGTGGAATAAATTTTACAAAAAAAAGAGTTCTATAACAGATGGAATTCACCTTAATAGTAAAGGAACTGATTTGGGTAATTCTACAAGAAATAGACAAATGAAGTACACGGTAACCTCTTCAAAATTCATGAAACTTGGTGTGAGGGTTGGTTTAGGTCCAAATTACAAATTTCTGAATTTTTTTGAAAATTGGTCAAGTTAGTCAAATTTTATGGCTTGACCAAATTTTGGTCAAATGAAAAAAACAATAATTTTCAAACGGAAATATCTCAGCTCCTAATTGTGGTAGTGTAGTGTCTTAAATGATAAAATATGTAAAATTAACTGTAGTTTCTAAATATGTATCATTTTTTTAGGGTAACAAAAGTAAAATGATGAATTTTTGGAAAAAGTTTTTTTTTTTTTTTTGCGATTTGGCAGCGAAGATATCATTTTTCAAAAAAAAGACCAGGAATAAAAAATGTTTATTTGATGTATGTACACCATAATAAGTAATAAAAAGTCAGTTTATCGACAATTATTATGAAAAAAAAATGACAAAAAAAAATCCTCAAAATTTTAACAATTTTTTGCTTTCTTTCCAGATTTTCAGTATATACCTAATTTTCTAGTATACGGAAATTTACCTAACCCTTAAAATGCCTCAAAACAAAATTTTGTTGCGATCCTATGAAAAAACACTCAAGAAGAATTTTCTGTAACATCAAAAAAGTAAACTCTGCCATGGCAGCTGCAAGCTATGGAATTTTGGAAGAAAATCAATTACTATGCAGCAATTGCTATGTCACAATTAAAAAGAAGCCAATTGTATTAGAACATGTTCAACGTTCGTCCAGAGAGCCGGAACCTGCACCAATACCTGAACCAGACATACTTAACGAATGTATGGAGTGAAGCAGTAGCGATTCCACGAATCTACCACCATTGGAAGAATTTGTCGTTCAAGACAGGCAATTCAATAAAGATTTGCTCAGCAACAATATTTTACCTTTATTTGATGAAAGCCCTATTAAAACAGGTAATAAAACAATAGAGACTCCATTCAGGACATTTGTTTCTTAATGCCAAATTCGTAGTTTTCTGTTTTTAATTATTAGCATCAGCACTTGAATACATATATACAAAATATTTGCTATTTGATTATTTCACGCAACCTAAATTTATGAATTTGTTTTACAGCTGGATTGAAGCCGGGACAAAAACAGATAAAGGCTTCTACGAAATTCAGATCGACAACGGAAAAGGTTAAACGAAGTTTTGAAGCTGCTTATGGGGCCCCTATTGACTATTCTGAAGCTGGTCCATCCAAAAAAAAGTTGTTTGGAAAATGATTTAGAGAGGCAAGACTACTTTTCGGACATAGTTATTGAAATTTGACATTTTAAATTAAATTTAATACAGTCATTGAAGTATATACTAAATTAAGTTTTATCTGTTTACATTTTTATAATCGGACAATATAATACATATTTTATGAAAAGTTTAATTAAAAATATACTAATTAAACTTAATGTCAAATACACTATTTCAGGTATCAAAAGGTTATGGAAGAATTAAAGGAGAAATTTCAAGCAAGTAACGATCGCAATCTTAGGTTACAAATACTATCATTGTATCCCTATCCATTGAAAAAACTGCTGATTTCTTTGGAGCAACAAAGTATATGGTGCGTAAGAGCCGCAATCTTCAAAAACAGTTTGGGATTCTCCTAACATTCCAAACATGACGAAAGGGAAGGTCGTCACAGCTGAAATGAAAAAAAATCATTCAGGAGTTTTATGAAAATGACGAATATAGTAGGATGTGCCCGGGAATCAAAGATTATAAGTTTGCAATAAATGAAGAGGGTGAAAAATAAAAAACAAAAGACTGGTATTGTATCTTGAAAGAGTTATATGCTGAATATGCAAAAATGATGAAAATCCCAAAATAGGCTTTAGTACCTTTGCTCATCTTCGACAATCGTGGTGCGTGCTTGCGGGACAAAGCGGAACTCACAGTGTCTGCGTATGTACGCATCACCAAAATCCGAAACTACAAATATCAGCATTAGGCATTAAAGATTTAGACTACAAAAAATTAATGTCTTTATCCATCTGCGGCATGGACAATGAAGATTGTATGATGCACTGATGCAAAAGATGCCCGCGAGAGGTCGGAATAAAAAATTATTTGGAAAGTTTGGACTTCATGGCGATGGAAGAGAGAAAATACAGGGTGGGGCACGGGAATCAAGTGTTTTTTGAATAGCTAGTAATAGGCCATTAGGAATGGGAGGGGCGTGCGGTAGGTAGCATTCCATTCCTGGGTTCATAGCATTTAACTTTAACTAACACTCACCTTTATCTTTCAGGTGCCATCATGGAGCAGTGGACGTTAGAACACCGCATGTTCGCGTATGATCATTTTGTTAGGAGTGGCGAGTCAGTGACAGCAGTTCAGCGTGCGTTTCGCCGCAGATTCAACATTCATCGAAATGAATCTTACGTTGGGTTAACAATCTTCGAACAGGAGGCTCAATAATGAAAACAAAACCGAAGGGGCCGCAACGCACTGTGCGTACTCCAGAGAACGTTGAAAGGGTCAGACAAGCGATGTTGCAAAGCCCAGGCCGCTCTGCTCGGAGACATTCAGCTGCACTCGGAATCAGCAATCGTACTGTTAGACGGATTTTGCATGAAGAATTACATTTTTCACCCATACAAGTTAGCGATGGTGCAGGAATTGAATGTAAACGATTGCCCCCAACGACTGAATTTTGCACAGGAAATGCTTGCACTTTATGAGCAGAATGAAAACATGATGGTGGTAATGAGTGATGAAGCCCATTTCCACCTTAATGGGGCCGTCAACAATCAAAACTGTCGGTATTGGGCTGCTGAAATCCGCGACAACTCCATGAAAAACCGCTGCATAGCCCTAAGGTTACAGTTTGGTGCGCGGTGGGAAAGTTTGGCGTCATCGGTCCCTATTTCTTCGAACAAAATGGGGTTACCGTTACCATAACATCTGGGCGTTACATTGAGATGGTGAACACCTTTTTCATCCCTGAGTTACGAAGAAGGCATATTGCTCATCGACATTTGTGGTTTCAGCAAGATGGGGCCACGCCACACACGCCAGAGCGTCAATGGCTGTTCTTCGCCCCCTGTTTCCCAACATCTCATTTCGAGATTTGGTGACATTGCATGGCCCCCTCGGTCCCCTGACTTGTCCACATGTGACTTCTTTCTATGGGGGTACCTCAAGTCACGTGTCTACGAGGACAAGCCCCGTACATTAGATGCATTGAAGGAAGCGATCCGTCAACAAATCATCCAAATCAACAGAGACCTGCTGGGAAGAGTGGAGGCCAATTTTCGTAAACGCCTTCAACAATGCGTCGACGGCCAAGGACATCATATGCCAGATATAATTTTCGGTACATGATTATTATGACATGAAATGCTATGTTCTTACGAATGTTGTTCTACCAATATATTTTCTTTACAAAAATAAATATCATTTTCCTGATTATTCCAAAAACACCTGGTTCCCGTGCCCCACCCTGTATAAACAATGGGTATCCATCGATCACTGTATGTTAAAAGATATCACCGAAACTCCAGAGGATACGTGGAATCGCTCACCAAAAAAATTGCACAACTGACAAGACACCACTTCACAAATAAATGTCAGTTGAGTTACTTCAAAAATCTAAAAGAAACTCTGCCCGAAAATGAAGGTGTTTTGGCGGGCAATTTCGCGGAAAACTTCTCATTCATCATACAAGATTGTGCCCAGGGGTTTCATTGGGAGAACTCGCAATGTACAGTGCACCCATTCGTTTATTATTCCAAAAACAATGCAGGAAAACTAATTTGAAAAAGTTACTGCTTCGTTTCAAACCATCGCAGGCATGATACAATTCTGGTTCATAGTTTTCTCAAAAAATTAATCCTGTGCATCCAACAACAAAATTCAAACCTAACTAAAATTCATTATTTCACAGATGGATGCGCGGCTCAGTATAAGAATAAAACAAATTTTCTAAATTTATGCCATCATTTCAAAGACTTCAAAATTCATGCTGAGTGGAATTTTTTCACGACATCCCACAGGAAGAATGCCTGCAACAGTATTGGCGGAATGGTAAAAAGAGCAGTCACCAGAGAAAGCTTACGACAGCCTCTCGACCATCAAATCTTAACAGCTGAGGACTTCTACAATTTCTGCTCTCAAGAATTCCTAACCACTACTGACTTTTTTTACGTCTCTGAGGCAGAAGTTGTAGATGTAGAGCTTTCTTTGCAAAAACGTCTGAGTGAACCTATTACTTCTATCAAAGGTACTCAACAATTACATCGCTTCATCACAATTTCCAAGAATTTGTTGAAGGTTTATCCACTCTCTCAGAGTGCACAGTCAGTCGAAATAAGAGAGCTCATTAGAGTTTCTGCTTCGGATCAAGAACATAATACTATCTTTCAACGCGAAATTGAAACAGGCTCTTTTGTGGGTTGTATGTATGAAAATAAACTATGGCTTGGATTAGTCCAGTCCTTTGACTGTGAATATGATTATTTTCTGATAAAATTTCTCCATCCTTCGGGCGTATGTCCCTCATACATTTTTCCTGCGCAAGATGATGTTTGTCACGTTCCAACAGAAAATATATTTGGGAGTATTAAAGCAAGTTTACGAGGAGGAACAAGAATACAATACATTTTTCCGCTTCAAGAATTAAATAACTTTTCAATGATAAAATAAATTCTATCGAATGTATGCTATTTAAGATTGTCTATATAATATTTCTAAAAATTTTATCTAAGATTTGTGTATCTACTTAATAGTTATAAAAATCTTTTTCAAATTCTTTTTTCGTATTATTATATTATTAGTGTCTAAAATTTGGATTCACTGGATGAGAATACTGTACTGTCTCTTAATTCATTCTCAAAGACTTGTGTTCGTGTAGTATTAGGAAGAGTATTTTATACTCTGATAAGCACTTTATAAATTAAACATTATTATTGTCAATATATTCTGTCCCTAAATATAAGTGTGTTTATGTATGTACATTGTACATATATTTTAAAAGATTTTTTCTCCTTTGGTTTATCTACATGTATTTTTTATATGATTTGAAAATTGTCTTTTTTTGGACCAACAAGTCTGTAATAAATCTTCATCGTCTGAAAAAAAAATTTATTACTTAATTTCAAACTCAGTTTTGAGCCTTATAATAAACTATAAGCTGACTTTTTATTACTTATTATGGTGTACATACATCAAATAAACATTTTTTATTCTTGGTCTTTTTTTCAAAAAATGATATCTTCGCTGCCAAAGCGCAAAAAAAAAAAAAAAAAAAAAATTGACATTTTTTCCAAAAAATCATAATTTTATTTTTGTTACCCTAAAAAAAGGATACATATTTAGAAACTACAGTTAATTTTACATATTTTATCTAAGACTTATTACGCTACCACAATTAGCAGCTGAGATATTTACGTTTGAAAATTGTTGGTTTTTTCATTTGATCAAAATTTGGTCAAGCCATAAAATTTGACCAACTTGACCAATTTTCAAAAAAAAAATTCAGATTTTTGTAATTTGGACCAAAACCAACCCTCACACCAAGTTTCATGAATTTTGGAGATGGTGGAGTGTACATTTGGCACTTTCATTTGTCTATTTGTCCTGGAATTACCCATTTACTATCAAAGAATGTATCATATAATTGACTAAAACCCAAAGGAATAGGCCAAATTAGTACAAATACCAATACTCTTGATAACAATAAACTAATAAAAAATATAATTAAAACTCAAAAGAAAAAGGTCAACAAAGAAAGAGAGAGATGCAAATAATAAACCATCACAGAAAAAGAACCAGACTAAATTACAAGCAAAATATTCCAAGGGTTCTTTGTCATTTTTCTATGTAAATGCAAGAAGTATCCGAGTTAAAATAAATGAATTCAAGGCATATCTACAGAAGCTACAGATGTTATGATTGTCACTGAAACTTGGACAAAATTCAGTACGATACCAAATAGTCCATTTAGTGAGAGAGATAATACCATTACTTATGAAATTGATGGCTATGAACTTTTTTATTATGAATGTAAATATTCAAGGTGGTGGAGTATTTATTTATGCCAAGACAAATCTGAATCCAGTTGAAGTTACCTCCGTTAGAGAGGAAATAGTTGAATCTGTATGGATAGATATTGAGCATAAAAATGCCAGGAAAATCAGGATAGAGGGTATCTATAGACCACCTGAGGGATGTTCAGTTGGAGGAATCCCCAAAAGTAGAAAAGAAAATAAGTATGTAGAAAACAAACTTATTGATGAAATAAATAAAGCAATGACAAGCAATATTATTATTGTTGGAGATTTCAATTATAGGCATATAGACTGGGAAATATTACAAACACCAGAAAGTAATGAGAGATTCTTAGACTGTATAATTGAGAATGGTTTAACCCAGTTAGTGAAGGAGCTAACCAGGGCCAATGCCATTCTAGATTCAATTCTAACAAATAATCCAGATACCTTCCAGGATATCTCAGTTTCAGAAACACTAGGTTCAGGTGATCATTGTATCGTTCGGTTTAATATTGTTTGTAAGTCAAGACCTAGTGAAAATAAAGTAGAAGTCCCAGATTTTAAAAGAGGAAATATAAATGGACTAGTAAATGATCTGTGTCTAATAAATTGGACAGATATTCGACAGCCTGAACAGACAGCAACTAGTATGTGGGAAAAATTTAAAAGTATAATAATGAACATACAAAGGAAGCATATCCCACAATGTAAAATCAGAACCGGAAACAATAAAAAACAACCTTGGATAAACTGCAATGTAAAACGAGCAATCAGAGAAAAAACAAAAGCATTTCATAAATTCAAAAGAACTAAAAATGGCACAGACTCCGAAATATATAAAAGTAAAAGAAGCATTTGCAAGAAAGCAATCAGAGATAGCAAATGAGACCTGGAAAAAAGCCTAGCTAAGAATCCAAAAAAAAAATAATCCTAAGAAGTTTTTCAGTCACTTCAATTTGAAAAGTAGTGAAAAAGAAAATTGGCTCCCTCCATATAGATGATAAAACTATAGATGATTATCTTCAAATAACTGAAGAACTAAACAAATATTTCTCATGAGTATTCACAAATGAAAATTTAAATAATATTCCTGATCTTATACTACCAGGACAAGATAGAGAAATAAATGAATTAAGGGTAACAAAACTAGATATCCTAAAAGCAATAGATAAATTAAAAATCGAAAAATCTCCAGGGTCAGATGAAATGCATCCAATAGTCAAAAGCTACCAAAAAGAATATAGCACAGGCACTAGAAATTATTTTTAATATATCATTGATATGCACTGAAATTCCAGAGGATTGGAAGAAAGCAAATGTGGCTCCAATCTTTAAAAAAGGAAATAGAAACTTGGCAAAAAACTACAGACCCATCACCTCACCTCCATTATTTGCAAATTACTTGAAAGTATCATTAGAGGTAAAGTTACTGAGTTCCTTGAAGAATGCAACCTTATAAATGATAGCCAGCATGCTTTGAAATGGAAGGTCCTGTCTAACCAACTTGATTGAATTTTATGATTGAGTCCTATTGCATTTGGACAATAAAGGCCAGTAGATATAGTATACTTAGATTTTGCAATGCCTAAGCATTTGATACTGTCCTCATGTAAGATTGTTGGTAAAAGTTAGAGCCCATGGCATAAGAGGTCATATAGCTGACTGGATAGAAGAATGGCTGAGAAACAGAAAACAGGTTCATCTAAATGGAAATAAGTCTACTTGGAGACCCGTATTGAGCGGAGTCCCACAGGGGTCTGTGCTGGGACCTCTGCTTTTTGTTGTCTATATAAATGATCTAGAGAAGGGCCTATCATGTAAAACCTCAAAATTTGCTGATGATACAAAATTAGGCCATAATGTTAAGTCAGTAGCAGGAGCAACGACAATACAAAAAGACTTAGAGTAACAGCCTGGGCAGATAAGTGGGAGATGAAATTTAATGTTGATAAGTGCAAGGTTATGCATATTGGGCCAAAAAATCTAGAATTTGAATACAATATGAATGGAATTTGGATTAAAAATGATGATAAAGAGAAAGACTTTGGTGTCACTGTGACTATGAACTTAAACCCTCAAATCACTGTATGGTAATCAGAAATAAAGCAAATGCTGGACTCAATCTCATGCACACACACATTGAATACAAATCACCTAATATTATAAAGCAACTATACATTTTATATGTGAGACCCCTCCTCAAATACTGTATTCAATTTAATAGTGCCTATTTGATACAAGATATTGAAAAACTGGAAAAAGTACAGAAATGAGCAACAAGAATGATCCCATCTCTAAGACAATTGACATATAAGGAAAGACTGGCAAATCTAAGCATGTTCTCATTAAAAAGGAGGAAGTTAAGGGGTGATATGATAGAGGCGTATAAAATGGTTGGATAAGATAGATTTTAAGTCTCTTTTCATTAAAGATCACAATAACCAGACTAGAGGTCATAGTATGAAATTATTTAAGCCAGATGTAGAACAAATTTAAGAAAACATAGTTTTACAAACAGAGTAATTAAGTTTTGGAACAGTCTCACAGAAGAAGTGGTGACTTCAGATACACTTGATTCTTTCAAAAGAAGGTTGGATAGTTTGATGTCTGCAAGGACATCTGGTGATAGTGTTTAAGCCCATTTTTATTGTATGAATGGTACTAGTTTATTTCATATATATTATGTGCATTTAGGTGATAGATCCCACAGCTCAACACAAGTGTTGTGGGATATAGGGAGGCAGCATCTTGGGTTAGGGGATACTCTCTGTCCTTACACACCCCATTTAAAGAGATTCCTCTGCCAAGCAGTGCCCCCCATAGTACTGCGAGGTATTGAAAAACTCATGATCTTCACTTGCCCCACAAACACCTTTAAATGGGAGACCCAAAATGGGCACACACACATTTCTACATTACTGTAGTCTTTACAGCCACACCTACACTTTTCCTCCTAAGTATATATAGTGTAATGTATATGATGTAAATTGTGACTTGGTCCACAATTGATATGGACGTGAATATTTTTGGTTGGCAAGGTACTGGTATTGATGGGTACCATAATGAAATTGACTGGATTCTTTGGATCTGATATATTTGCATGTCAGTTATAAATAAATATAGTGTGTAACATATTTGTGGATAGTAGCCTATTATGACTTTGATCCTCTGGATCCAGAGATTCTATCTTTAGTATTAAATTGATAATTAATTATTTTTAAATTGATAATTAATTAGTTTTGTAAAAATTACTTGTTGCCAATGTACAGGCAGTTTTTACATAATGGAGCCACCTCGATGGGCGAAGTGGCCCCTAGTGTGCCCACTCTAAAAATTTCTTATGTTCTTATTTTCTCATTTCCCACTCATTTGGCCTATTTTGCATTGACCTAGGCCCAACTAAAATATTGGGTTCAGGCTGTTTATAAGTTTCACCCTCATTTACAGTATTAGACCCAGGCCCAGGCCAAACTTGAACTGCAATATCTCTATAAGTTGGTCTGGCCTCTCCCTCATTAATAGACCCACTGGACTTAAACATTTTTATTACAGTACTACACTTGTCACAAAACCACATCAAGTTGACATTAAGTTTAGAAGCAGCATTTATACCTTTATATATATCATTTGTACTTAAGGCCTTTGCAGCTTACGTGATACCAGTCATCACAGCTATCACATGCAATAGCTCTATCTTTACTCTTAACTTCCTTTTTACAAACTCTACAGTCACTGTCAAAACCCATTTTTGTAGGGTAGGACTATGTTGCTAAATTAAGTCCTAAGCTTAAAAATTTTGTTGACTCACCAACTTTGATAAGAACATAAGAAATTTTTATAGTGGGCACACTAGGGGCCACTTCGGCCTATCGAGGTGGCTCCACTATGTAAAAACTGCCTGTACATTGGCAACAACCAATTTTTACAAAACTAATTAATTATCAATTTCAATTTCAAATCCAGAAGATCAAAGTCATAATAAGCTACTATCCACAAATATGTTACACTCTATATCTATAACTGACATGCAAATATATCAGATCCAAAGAATCCAGTCAATTTTATTATGGTACCCATCAATACCAGTACCTTGCCAACCAAAAATAAGTCACGGTCCATATCAATTACGGACCAAGTCACAATTTACAACCATATACATTACAATATATATACTTAGGAGGAAAAGTGTAGGTGTGGCTATGAAGACTGGTAATGTAAAAATGTGTGTGCACCCATTTTGGGTCTCCCATTTAAAGGTGTTTGTGGCCGTAGGGTTGCCAACCGTCCTTTTTTGTAGATTTTTGTCCTTGTCCTTTCTTGAGTTCGGAAAGGACACCATTTGTCCTTTTCTGATAACAATCTTCTTCCAAATAACAGTTTTGTAACAAAACTTTTGTTTAAAAGGAAATAATTATAAAGTCTTAAGTCAAGTAACATTTTATAAGGGTCATTCTCTGTCAGATCAACCAGTGCCTAACACCCTCATCTCTCAGATTTTGCTGAAATTTGGTTTATAGGGAGTTTGTGGGCCCTGAATCCATTTCTGAAATTATAAGGTCAATCCGACCAATGGTTCAAGAGATATGACCTCGGGAAATTTGAGGTCACTTGCGAGGTCATTAACATTTGGCGACCCATAACTTGGGTAATAATGGTCACAATTATATAAAAGTATATATATTTAGAATCAGAAAACGACAAGGAATCCAAATATGCAAGTTTTAGAACTCTAGGTTGAAAATAAAAAAGTTACACTGTACCAAATTTGAGGTCACGATTGACCTCTGGGTATCAAATGAGAATTTTTTTTTAAATGTAAAAAATGAAGGCATAGCATTGGCTATTAGAATCAGCAAAAAAAAGTTTGTTTATGTTAGTATTTTTCATGTAACTAACATATAAGTGAACACCATATTCATAAGTTGTGCGTCAATTCTACCTATTTTTTCACACTTAAGCTCATAATTTGACCTATAGAAATTAAAATTACATTTTTTTATAGATATAAAAACAAAGGCAAAAATGTAAAATTGTATTTCACTGCTAATCTACACTGGCAATAATAGTTATAATAGTGAAAGGGGAAGACCTACTTAGAGGATTCATGTGCTAGCCTAATACAATTTTTGCATGCTCGATACTCTCATCAATTTCTTTTTGTGGAAAAATGTATTGAATTCTGCTGCCTCCTCTTAGGGTAGGACAACTCATTACAGTTAATATATGATGTCCTGGCACTGCACATGAATCCTTGTTTGATGGATAATAATATGCACTTGATCCTGATGACCCAGAGGGATGTAGAAAGTTCACAGTGAAATCATCAAACTCTTCACAATATTCCTCCACAATTCCATACCAAACTTGCATGTCATAAATGCAGCCAACATACTCTCCGGTTTGACACATTTTAGGTTACCAAGCATTGCAGGTTCATTAGTAAAATGACTTTTCTTATTCTTTTCTTTTCTCCAATACCACTTGAAATGGGATACACCATCAGTTCTTCCTTGTTTAGGGGAACAAATCTATGATATTTCTGAGTTCCAGGAATAGCCCTACTATCCTTGAATCGATGTTCCAACCATTCTTCTGCATCTTTCAAATCAGCTGTAGTTACAAAGAAAAAATTTATCTTCTTGCTCAAGTTTTCTTCACAAAACTGAAACATGTGTTCTGGTGTAAGAATTTGCCTCTCTGTAGTTCTCTGCAAACTGGCACGAGCAGTAGCTCTTTTCACTGTTCCTCCAATCCCATCACATGCATTTTTGCCATGGGATGTAGCAAAGAAGTGCCATTCACAAGACAGACCAAAATCCTCTTCATGGTAACAGAGATTTGTGAAGTTGTATCTGTTCTTATATTGGCCAGCACATCCATCTGAGAAATAGTGCACCTTCTTCGATTGTGGGCATCTGAATTTAACATATGTCTAAGCTTCAATATGAATGAGTAAACCATTATAGTGTTGTGTTTTAGTGATGCAGATAAGAAACAGACACTAAAATGGCTAAGTTCCTGGTCTGCAGATGATCTATAATAGATGACAAAAGGGTGAACTGTACACTGTGAATTGTCCCAGTGAAACCCTTGGGCATCCTGGACAATGAAAGAATAATTCTCAGAGAAATCACCTACTATAACTACCTCGCTCTGAGGTGGTAGTGTTTCTTTCAACTGCTTGAAGTACTGTGATTGTTGCTGACAACAAAGTGATGACGAACCATGCAGGATATTTTCATGCTTAGGGATGATAAGTATTCATGAAGTGGCTCCACCTTATCAACCATTGTACAACGGTCAACAGTCACCCATTGCTTGTAAGATATTTCATTTGGAGCTGATTTCACACTGTCAAGTAACTCAAGAAAATCCAGGACACCCTCTTCTCTTGGGCAATCATTGCAAAGTTGCATCATGCAAGTCTCTCTTCTGTACTGCAGACACTGTAATCCATAAGATCCTTGTATGAAAGACCTCTTTCTCCCAATGCAGCCAGCTGCAATTTTGGATTTGATGGTATGTGCAGACACAGACAGAATGAGTCCCACCACTACCGGCAAGCACACATATGATGGCCGTAATTTTGCAAATGTGGAAAATCCTATTATGGGATTCTTTTCATCATTTTTATATAGTTCAAACATCTCTCTTAAATTCCCGAGGACCAATCGTTTTTGCACCTTCATTGCACCTTCAGCACTGATAACTTTCACGCAATCCTTTTGGCCAGGACACATATGACTAACCTCTTCTGACTCATAGAATCTTCTAACTATATCTTTGTGTTCTTCAGATATCACTTTTCCTTTGCTCATTAGTGGAATCTTTGGAAGGATTCCATGTTCTGATTTAAGTGAACGGCTTCTTTTCACCATGTATGTTGTAGTTTGAAAGAACTAGCTGTTTTTTCAATTGTGTATGGTGAGAATGTCAATATTTGTAGTTTGTGATGGTGACATTGCTCTCCAGGAATGACTGTTTCAATTCATTCATTAATTTGTCGATGTTTTTCAGATTTAGTTTCAGGTTTTGAAGTATCACTTACCTCCCTCGGTAATTTGAACACCATAACTGAGTTCTAGCCTCTCCTTCAGGTGTTTTCTGAGCAGATGATAGCTTACCACGAGCCTTGCGCTTTTTCTGGCTTAATGACAGCCCTTCTGAAAAGAACAGAAAAAAAGGTTTCACACACCTGAATATTAGTAATTAAATATTAATTATAGTACCTTAAATGCTATATAATTGGCTATATAGTAGATCAAACAGACCTTGTAGTAAAGTATAAGTTATTATATTAATTTATTACTTACTTTTTTTAACTGGTGTTTGGTCCAGAAATGCTAGAACTGGTTCAACTGAAGTTGAAGGATTTTCCTTTATCAAGCAATCACTGTCATTGTCCAGATCTTGAATTGAAGAGATGTTACTCAAGCCACTGATAGTAGTAGATGATTCATTTGAATCCTGCTCAGACTCGTTGTTTTCAGTGGTACTAAGTATAGTGGGTTTTTCATTATCAGTGTCCAGCAGTTCACACACAACAATGAGTCTTTTTTCACTCTTCCAGCACATTTTTCAACAAGTACATCAGTCACTTTTCTAAGATTGATTGTTATGCGTTTCTTGTGTTTTTGAAGGGTCCTGGCAGTATTTCAAGTGCCGAACCATTGTATTTTGATCTGTAAAGATATAGGATTTACAATTAGGTAATATATATTTTTTAGAAAACATATAGCTATACACACTTAATATTTTAGGCCTTGATAGTCTCTGAGGCTCATTAAAACACCATACCCACCAGCCACCCACAGTGCTGGCTGGAACTGTACTAACCTGTAGACAAGGAATTTTGCAACTATCTGTGTTGATTCTGCACTTAGACAGTAGCAACATGTTTCAACAGGTTTGTTTAGGCTACATGTGAGCTTAGTCTTCCCCTTTCACTATTATAACTATTATTGCCAGTGTAGATTAGCAGTGAAATACAATTTTTATTAAATTCTTGGAGCTTGAGGTCCAAATTGATAGCTAAGATATAAAAATTCCTTGAAATGACAAGCAATTTATAAATATGGTGTTCACTTATAAGTTAGTTACATGAAAAGTACCAACATAAACAACTTTTTATGATTGTTTCTATTAGTCAAGAACTCTGACTTTGTTTTTTATATCTATAAAAAATGTAATTTTAATTTCTATAGGTCAAATTATGAGCTTAAGTGTGAAAAATAGGTAGAATTGACGCACAACTTATGATATGGTGTTCACTTATATGTAGTTACATGAAAAATACTAACATAAACAAAATTTTTTTTGCTGATTCTAATAGCCAATGCCTATGCCTTCATTTTTTACATTTAAAAAAAAAATTCTCATTTGATACCCAGAGGTCAAATCGTGACCTCAAATTTTGGTTACAGTGTAACTTTTTTATTTTTCAACCTAGAGTTCTAAAACTTGCATATTTGGATTCCTTGTCATTTTCTGATTCTAAATATATACTTTTATATAATTATGACAATTATTACCCAAGTTATAGCTCGCCAAATGTTAGTAACCTCGCGAGTGACCTCAAATTGCCGAGGTCATATCTCTTGAACCGTTGGTCGGATTGACCTTAATTTCAGAAATGGATTCAGGGCTCGCAACTCCCTATAAACCAAATTTCAGCAAAATATGAGAGATGAGGGTGTTAATTTCATTTTTTTTTGGTTGATCTGACAGAGAATGACCCATAAGTTTTATCTATTTCTGGAACATCTGCATATTGCAAAAGAATTTTCAGTGTGATGAACGCTAAATGGCATGATGATAGAAACTAATGTTCGGTTGAACTAGTAAAAAGTGAGCTTTTTATTTATTTCAATTTAAAGGATAATTGTTTGGGTTTTGCGGAAAAAATAAAAAATAATACTCTTTTACTGAAGTCTGCAAAAATTCAAGAAAAGTATAAATTTAAAAATAAATAAATATCAAGTTACCATAAATTTTGTCAATGCACGACTCAATGGGTCAATATCTGTATATCAATAAAAATATTTCCTTTAAAAAAATGCAATAAAAAGTATGCAGTATAAATTATAATAAATTACAAATAAAATTTTACTTCTTTCCCTGACCCTGTAGACCAGGGGTGGGGAAACCCTCACCCGCGGGCGAAATTTCGCCCACGAGCTAATTTCAATTCGCCCGCTTAGTATTTATTATTTACTAAAAATTATTTATTTACAGCCCAGCAAATAGCTTTTTAAAATACATCTTATATACAGCGTGTCCCAAAGAAATGTATACCCACTTTGCTCAATAATACCAGCTATGAGGATAATAAATATATTACTTTTTATACGTTTTTTAATAAAGAATTTTCTCCTGGATCTAAATATGTAATTATTTGTATTAAAAATTGAAAAACAAAAAAGTTACAGATGTTTAAATTATAATTATTATTTTCGAGACTTCATGTGCGATATTTTCTAATATTTTTGCACGTATACGAGATAAGTTTGAAACCGACGGCAGTGTGCAAAACTTACAAAAACAACGTTCTGGAAGACGTCGAACATCTTAGATAAAGTGTCATTTAACCATGGAATTTGTAAATTTTTTGAATTAACTAATAATTACAACATTTATGCTTCAATATCAACACTAAACATAAGTATCTCAAAACAGTTGATTAAAATATTAGAAAATATCGCATATGAAGTCTCAAAAATAATAATTATAATTTAAACATCTGTAACTTTTTTGTTCTTCAATTTTTAATAAAAATAATTACATATTTAGATTCAGGAGAAAATTCTTTATTAAAAAACATATAAAAAGTAATATATTTATTATCCTCATAGCTGGTATTATCGAACAAAGTGGGTACACATTTCTTTGGGACACGCTGTATATAAGCTTAAAATTTGCCAGATGCCCGCGGAGGTGTTTATGTTATCGATTTTCGCCCTTGGTACTGAAGTTTCCCCACCCCTGCTGTAGACAGTATATTGGAATTGATGCTCTTGTCCTTTATTCAAACTTCATGGAGTTGGCAACCCTATTTGTGAGGCAGGTGAAGATCATGAGTTTTTCAATACCTCACAGTACTATCCCACAACACTTGTGTTGAGCTGTG
Organism: Bathynomus jamesi; assembly: GCA_023014485.1. Taxonomy (NCBI): domain Eukaryota; kingdom Metazoa; phylum Arthropoda; class Malacostraca; order Isopoda; family Cirolanidae; genus Bathynomus; species Bathynomus jamesi. Next base: position 1,267,220 of record JAJOZX010000083.1, read on the forward strand.
GGATTTATCACCTAAATGCACATAATATACTGTATATGAAATAAACTAGTACCATTCATGCAATAAAAATGGGCTTAAACACAATCACCAGATGTCCCTTGCAGATATCAAATTATCCAACCTTCTTTTGAAAGAATCAAGTGCATCTGAAGTCACTACTACTTCTGTCAGACCATTCCAAAACTTAATTACTCTATTTGTAAAACTATGTTTTCTTAAATTTATACAACATCTTGGCTTAAATAATTTCATACTATGACCTCTAGTCTGGTTATTATGATCTTTAATGAAAAGACTCAAAATCTATCTTATCCAACCCTTTTATCATTTTATACACCTCTATCATATCACCCCTTAACTTCCTCCTTTTTAATGAGAACATGCTTAGATACACTAGTCTTTCCTTATATGTCAATTGTCTTGGAGATGGGATCATTCTTGTTACTCGTTTCTGTACTTTTTCCAGTTTTTCAATATCTTGTATCAAATAGGGACTATTAAATTGAATACAGTATTTGAGGAGGGGTCTTACATATGAAATGTATAGTTGCTTTATAATATTGGGTGATTTGTATTCAATGTGTGTCTGCATGAGATTGAGTCTAGCATTTGCTTTATTTCTGATTACCATACAGTGATTTGAGGGTTTAAGTTCATTAGTCACAGTGACACCCAAGTCTTTCTCTTTATCATCATTTTTAATGGTTATTATTCGTTTTTTGACCCAGTCACACCCAGCTATAACAGCAATATATATTGAATAACCAATCAACGCTAAATAAGAAAATATATATATTATCTTGTGCAAATTTGTATAAAATGTACTTTTTTTAAAATATACTTTCTACTTTCTAATATGTATGTATATAAATTTCGGTTGGTTTGTTTATTTGGGCTACCTTTTTTGGAGATTTTTCTTGTCTTTTTTGGCTACTTTTTCTGTTTCTGGTCAGTATGGTGGTTTTCGTTCTACTGGTATGACGTGTGAATCTTGTGAAGTTGATTTCGAGGACCTAATCCGCCTTGTTGCCTCGATGAAAATAAAAGTTGGTTTTTTCCAATCACGGCATAATTCCGACATCCGTGATTTGCCCTAAATGTAATATTGCCTGTATTTTAAGACAAGACTCGAAGGTGTTTAGGTGCCGTAAAAAAAATGGAAAGATGTGAAATCGTGGGTTTTACGTGCTGGAAATAGACGTCCTCATTACCGGCAGAACATCCTGACGATTCTACAGTTCTCCATCACTTCCTTACTGCAATTGCAAAACTATATCCTCCAAAATAAGGTGACTGGTTAGGTTAGATGGTTAGGCGAAGTTAGGTTAGGTTGTGTTTAGCACGAATGCAAACTTTTCTGGTCGATTTTGAGGTGTTTTGCACGAATCTGCCATCCATTTCCTGTGCAAATGCGTAGTTTTTGAGATGACGATATCTCGAAAACTACGCATTTGCACAGGAAACGGATGGCAGATTCGTGCAGAGCACCTCCAAATTGACCAGAAACGTTTGCCCTCATTATAAAAGAGACTGGGTCAAAAAATGAATAATTACCAAATTCCATTCATATTGTATTCAAATTCTGGATATTTTGGCCCAATATGCATAACCTTGCACTTATCAACATTAAATCTCATCTCTCACTTATCTGCCCAGGCTGTTACTCTAAGTCTTTTTGTATTGTCATTGCTCCTGACTTAACACTATGGCCTAATTCTTTATCAGCAAATTTTGAGGTTTTACATGATAGGCCCTTCTCTAGATCATTTATATAGATTATCATCTATATACTATCATTTATATAACTATCAAGTTATATCAAAATAGTTACTCAGGTTAGGTCAAGTGAGAGTCTTACCTTGTGGTTAAGCTAGGCCATATCTAAAAGTCAATGACGGATATCCTACAATTCTGTCACTGACTCGGTCAACGTAGTTTTTCTTCATTCTTGGGCCTACAATACCGAAATGAAATTACACTATTATCCTGCTATGAGGCAGACTTTATATGATAAACTGCAACCATTAACAGTACTATAGGGCTAATAAATTGAGGCCAGAAGCCTTCAGGATTACCAGAAAATATTGTTGGATAACTGGGATAGTTAAGTAGATGCAAAATATTTAAAGCTAAAATCTAGGAAGATATACTGTAACGACTAAAGGCAGCCACATTCGATGCACCACGAAGCACCAATCCTTGATGATTGGTTAGGTTATCTTACTATTTTCATTAGTTTAAATTAAAATATAATTACTTAACCTAACCAATCATCAATGGTGTACAGTTGACCTAACTGGTTGGTTGAATAATTTGGGATGCCAAAATAGGATATCACCAATTTATCTTATAATTTAACTTACTGAAGACGAGACCCCATTCTAGCAGGTCAAAAGTTGCATAAATCTGGATGAAAACTAGGAATATTGAGGCTAAACTACCTTACTTCTAGGCTAATCTAGAGAGATATGGTAATATTTTTGTCTTTTCTGAAAGTTAATCTTCTTGGAGAAGTAGCCTAGAGTAGCTCAGCAGCCTTAAAGTCTCAGGAAAATCCAAAATTTTGGGGCTAGGCCTTGATTTCACCCTGTTCTTGGCCCCATCTAAATTTTCGCCATATCAATGACATTAAACATTTGATGACTGGGGTCCAAGCCTCCTGTCTGTTTATTACTTGCCCTGTGCGAATCCTATTTACGCCATTCAGCGTAACTTAGCCAAGCCAAGTTCAGGGCCCTGGAACACCCAAATTTAGAATTAGGCTAGGTTCAAATTGTTGACAATTGAAGGTGGTTGTTTGGTCAGTACAAAGTAGTAATATGTGCTTGAGACAGTAGCCCAAGTCTTAACTTTGGTCTTCGCCCAATAGGCCGAAAGAACAAGTTATCATATTTTACATATATAAATGCCTGTAGTCTACCATAACACAAAAATAAAGAAATAAATGTAGAATGATATTAGAATTTTAGCCTAAGTTAGACTAAGAGACTACGATAGCTACTCCATAATTCTGTAGGTGTTTGTCTGAATTGACAAAAACAAATAATTCTAGGTTAGCATGTAATCCGCGAATTAGTAATTTAAATTTATTTTGTTCTTGTAGATCATCTAATATTTTAACTATATTTCTTTATATCATAACCTCATAGGCTAGTTAGCCATAATCTAATATAATTTATGAAGTCTTATCATAAAAGTTAATTTCATTGATAAACGTTCATGAGTTTAGACTGACGTTTGCCAAGATTTTATTATTATTAGAAAGTGTAGCACTGTAGCTCATGATTTGAATAACCTCGATAGGCCCAAGTCGCTTCATGTTTTCCAAATGAAATGTAATGTAAAAAAATTGATTCGCAGTTCCCTCGCAATGCAGCAATTCAAATTACAATTTAAAAACATTATTCATCATTGTTAAGGAATGATGATGAAGTGGATGGATATGTGTTTGGAATGGCTAGTAATTTCAGATTATGGCCAAGATCTGTCATACAGGGTGATGCATAAGTGTTTTTTTGGTTAATATTCGTTTTTTGACCCAGTCACACCCAGCTATAACAGCAATATATATTGAATAACCAATCAAAGCTGAATAAGAAATATATATATTATCTTGTGCAAATTTGTATAAAATGTACTTTTTTAAAAATAGATTTTCTACTTTCTAATATGTATGTATATAAATTCGGTTGGTTTATTTATTTGGGCTACCTTTTTTGGACTTTTTTGGAGATTTTTCTTGGCTTTTTTTGGCTACTTTTTCTTGCTTTGGCTACTTCTTTCTGTTTCTGGTTAGTGTGGTAATTTTCGTTCTACTGGTATGACGTGTCAATCTTGTGAACTTGATTTCGAAGACCTAATCCGCCTTGTTGGCCTCGATGAAGATAAAAGTTTAGATTTTTTTCCAATCACGGCATAATTCCGACATCCGTGATTTGCCCTAAATGTAATACTGCCTGTATTTTAAGACAAGACTCGAAGGTGTTTAGGTGCCGTAAAAAAAATGGAAGGATGTGAAATCGTGGGTTTTACGTGCTGGGAATAGACGTCCTCATTACCGGAAATATTTCGCACGATACTTGTTCCTGGCAGAACATCCTGACGATTCTACAGTTCTGCATCACTTCCTTATTGCAATTGCAGAACTATATCCTCCAAAATAAGGTGACTGGTTAGGTTAGGTGGTTAGGCTAAGTTAGGTTAGGTTGTGTTTAGCACGAATGCAAACTTTTCTGGTCGATTTTGAGGTGTTTTGCATGAATCTGCCATCCGTTTCCTGTGCAAATGCGTAGTTTTCGAGATGACGATATCTCGAAAACTACGCATTTGCACAGGAAACGGATGGCAGATTCGTGCAGAGCACCTCCAAATTGACCAGAAACGTTTGCTCTCATTATAAAAAGAGACTGGGTCAAAAAACGAATAATTACCGGTTTTTTTTTTATAAATCGCAGGGTGTATTCTTGAGACAAAAGAAAAGAAGAAAGACTATATAAACATAGGTCGACAGAGACGTCAACCTTGAAGTATGGAAATCCGAGATTTTTCCTGATTTTGATAACTGGAAACATATCCCACATAAGGGAGCTTGAGATTTAAAATCCATGAGAGTTGACATGTCTGGGTTGAGAAACCTGTAGGTTTCGAGCTATAGCGGACGACAGAAAAATGCAACTCCCTCTATAATTGGATTTAGGTGCAAGGTACTTTCTCCTCCTGTTGGAGGGAGGCAGTGGTACTCCCCTTTTCTAAGTCCTGTAAGGACCCGACGTCTCCCCTTAACTACCTTCTAATAGCCCTTACCAGCTGCCTCTTGAACGCCACAATTTACTTTCTCCCACGCAGACCGATTTTCGCAGAAGCCGCAGCACCACTGATATTTTGGTTCAGCTGGAGACTGCGGTCCGTGTATCGTTTGCAGAGCGACGTCAGCTCTATGCAGTTTTCTTTGACTTAGAGAAAGAGTATGACAGCACTTGGCGATGCCATAAACTTTATCCCCTTGGTTTCCAAGGTTTTCTCCCTTCTTTTATCTCCAGCTTTGTCTTCCCGCTCCTTTCGTGTTCAGGTGGGTATTTCCTTCTCTTCTGTGAACTCGCAAGAGGAAAAGGTCCCCAAGAATAGCGTTCTGAGTGTCATCTGCTTCGCTTCGGCGATCGAATGACGTGGTGACGGCTCTGCCCTTGGGGATTACAGCTAACCTCTTTGTCGACGACCTTGCCATCTATTGCTCCTGTTTCCGGTTCCTTCCTTGAGCGTCTCCACCAACGAGCCCTGGATTTCGTTCCCACGGGTTTCGATTTTCTCTTTCGAAGACAGTAGTTATGTAGTGTCGTCGCCGCCACTGCACTGCCGTCCGTGGCCTTCTTCCTGTCAGCGTGATCGACGTTTTGAAATCACTTCGGTGCACTTACGTATAACGTATTGACCATACTCGGCTCACGCATGGCCCCCTTATGCCCTTGCGGCACTTCTCTCTCCGGTTCACATTTACTCTTAGTTTATCCTGGTTTTGCCGTTGCTTGTTCCCAGTTTCTCCCCTTTTACCCTTCAGACTCTACTCTTACTTTTTTTCTTTTGTTAAGTGGCTCCACGCCTGTACCGAAGGACTCTCTTCTTTCTCCATCAGACTGGCCTCCTGCTCTCTCTTTAGTGTGTCGCAGGTATAATTTCTTCCTCCCTTTGCTGTTTCTAATGCCTTTTCTCTCTTTCCTCACGTTCTCTCTTTAGCTGATCCTTCGCTTGTGTTCCTCTTTTACTGTTTCCTCGCGTTCTCTCCCTAGTTTAGTTTCAGTGATATGACCTCGGCAGTCGAAGCGCCGGTGAAGCACTGCTATTCCTTCCTTACTTACAGAAAGAAATACGAAAATTTGGTTCCAACGGTTCCGAGCGAGTACCGGAGGTTGTTGAAAACAAGGCAACAGTAACGAAAACAAAAAAAAAATAATAACCACGAAAGTTCTGCGCGCTTCACAGATTTTTCGGGACTAAAATCATCAAAAAAATCCATTAATTGTAACTAAGAAATTTCCGAGCCCTTTACAAGGATGCAGGCACCAAGAATTTACAAATTAGTCTTGAAATCTGAATTATGAACAGTGAAACAACGGGGCAAAATTATTCGAATAACAAACACATTAAAGTAGACTTATGAAATCAAATGGTGCCATTAATTTCAGAACTGAATTTAAACCACTTTAACTCGAGAGGGCAGAACTACAACTGATGTCATGAACTGACTTACCAAATCAAATTATTTTAGGCTTCGCCTAATTAGAATCTAAACTGCAAAAATCCTTCCTTTACTTGAACCATTGACCTATGGCCAACTTTGTCGGGACCCCCAAAATTTACTGATTGCCCAGGGAAGTTCATGACATCATTTGTTCACAAAGGTTTGTCCATACAAAATAAAAGAAAGAATTGCCCTTTTCCCCAACTGATAATATAGAAAACATTGCCATTTGATTGGTTCTTAAGGGTTCCTACAAAGGGAAGCTGCTCCTTCTCTCTCCAAATTAACTCATTTAAATTTCTTTCCTCGAAACCACTTGTTTTCTCAATGCCAAAAAATGCCAAAAAATATTCGAAGATCAACTCCAACTGTTTTGACCTGATAGTCATTTAGGTATTTTATTAACTTATTTTTTTAACAAGTCAGTTCGAGGCACAAAAGACCCAAGGAAAATTCAGAATATCCTTATTCCCAAACTTTAACTGAAGAAGGTTCAAATCCCAAACAAGAGAAAACAGTCCGAAACAAAATCTGCACCGTATCCTTTTCTCTTGACCAATGAGGCAAACATTTTACAGCTATACGTTAAAATTACTTCGTTCCAGACATTTGAACCAAGTAAAAAATCTTAGGTCTAAAATTTGAACTCTAAATTTTATATTCACAACAAATTATGTATTTATTCAAGATAAAGGCAAGGAACTGCTTCCCCGTGTACACTGTTTTAAAAATCATCTTGGTTTCATCGGCATAGGAGGGGATAGTAAAGGAAGTGCAACTTAAAAGATCATTAATTAACAAATAAAAAGAAGTGAGTAACAGGACAGAGCCCTGAGGAACACCACTATTAATAGCTTTAGGAGAACAGTGGCGATCTACAACCGCAGCTGTAGATTGGCCAGAAAGGAAATCAGAGATGAAGGCATGAATAGGATAGAAACCGAAGGAGGACAGTTTGGAAATTAAGGATTTGTGCCAGACTCCAGCAGAAGCTTTTGATATGTCTAGCGCAATAGCAAAGGTTTCACCTAAATCCTGAAAGTGAAAGAAGGATGACCAACCCACACACACACACACATTATATATATATATGTATATATACATTTTAACTGCAAACACGCAGTATAATTAACGTAAAGAACGACGCTTGTATAGGAGAATATCCCGCGCAAGATGAGGAGAGAGAACGAAACAAATGAAAAAATGAGGTGTATATATATACTACGGGCACTCAATATATTTTGCCCCACCCTTTTTCTTAGCTGAATAATAAGCCATGGGGCTGAAGTGTCTTTTGGGCCGTAAGTTTGAACTTTCTGCGCTTCACATAACCGGATTTTCCCAGTTTGAACCTCCCCTCCTTGTATAAAACCGCTTTCAAACGCACTTGTATAAAACCGATCGTTAACGCAGTTTCGAAAATGGCGTCTGACAGTGATGTGCATCGTAAACAGAGCTGTTATCGAGTTCTTAACTGCAGAGAAGGAAACAGCTGTTAATCGAAGCACAGCTGGACGCTGGTCTAAACGTGTGAGATCGGAAAGAAGGAGAGCCAGCCTCGATGATGAGCCACGCAGCGGTCGCCCGGCATGTGTCATCTCACACTGTGCAACATGCTAACAGCATCATTCGATCAAATCGGCGCGTCACATACAAGTAGTTATCACTGAAGCGGGGAATTAGTGAAGGAAGTGTGAATACGATAATTCAGCAACTGGGATACTCAAAAGTGTGTTCACGGTTTGTTCCTCGCCAACTGACTGAAGATCACAAAGCCCAAAGAAAAGAAATTGCTTCCGAGTCGTTGGTTTGATACGAGACAGAAGGGGATAACTTCCTTTCACGAATTGTGACTGGGGATGAGACTTGGGTACACCACTCTGAACCTGAAACAAAACGCCAATCCATGGAGTGGCATTACGCAGACTCTCGACGCAAGAAAAAGTTCAAAATGGCTCCCTCTGTAGGAAAGGTCATGGCCACCATCTTCCGGGACATGAAAGGGGTGATTCTGGTGGACATTATGAAGAAAGGACAATCAATCAACTCAGAGGCATATATTGCTACCCTACAGAGACTCCAGAGACGTATAAAGAGAGTTCGACCGGAGAGAAAACTGGAAGACGTCCTTCTTTTGCACGATAACGCAAGACCACACAACAGTTTGCAAACAAGAAAGGCCATCACAAAAATGTGCTTGACTGTGTTACCCGACCCTCCATACAGCCCGGATCTGGCACCTTCAGACTTCCATTTGTTTGGGCCAATGAAGGACGCTATTCGTGGAAGAAAGTTTCAGTGACAATGAGGTTGTTGAGGAAGTTAAGAGGTGGCTCCAGCGGAACCCAGCGGACTTTTACCAGCAAGGAACAAAGGCCATTGTTTCGAGGTGGAGGAAAGCTGTAGAAAAGGATGGGGACTATGTGGAAAATTTAAAACTTGTAAAAAAGTATGTAACTACTTGTGTACAAAATTTCTGGAACTTACAAGGAAACTTGGAAAGAAAAAAAAAAAGGTGGGGCAAAATATATTGAGTGGCCCTCGTATATTGTTTACAAAAGTGCCGATTGACGATATGCTTGACTTTCTCCCCCGAGAATTGCGTAAATATGACTTGCCACTACCTGCACACATCGTTTTGGAACTCATTAAACTTTGCATCAGAGACTGTAAATTCACTTTCAATAGCATTATCAACAGGTTTTTGGGATGGCCATGGGTAATCCCTTGTTGTCCCTCCTCTCTAATATTTATATGGAGTTTTTCGAAATCACTTACATTCCGAGAATCCTTGGGGTTGGCATCCCATGGTTGTGGTACGTCGACGATATTTTGTGTATCTGGCCCATGAAGCGTGACCTGGATGACTTCCTCTTTCAGTTAAATAATCAAGTCCCCTCCATTAAGTTTACTTTAGAAGTGGAACAAAACAACTCAATCCCGTTTTTGGACGTGCGTGTACATAGAAAAAGCCCAGGTTTTAAGTTTAGTATTTATCGGAAAAAACAAACAACTTGCCGTACGTACACTTTTACTCCGGACATGACACCCCCATCAAGAAAGGCACATTTTCTTCAATGTTTCTCCGCGCTCTTAGGATCGCCAGTCCAGAATACATGGATGCCGAATTAAAAAAAAATCAACAGTATTGAAAGTGACTTGTGTTACCCACCTGCTTTTTTGGAATCGTATCTTAACAAGGCAAAACGAACTTTCTATCGTGTGAATAATAACCCTCGCACTTTCTCGAAGAATATTTTAGTACTTCCATTTTTTCCAGGCTTTTTAGGCATTGCTAATGTACTTAAACTTTTAAATGTAGTATTTTCCAGTGGTGGGCACCGTTAACCAAAAAGTTAACTTCGTTAACCGCTAATCCGTTAACCAAAAAGTTAACTTCGTTAACCGTTGATCCGTTAATTCGTTAAACATGTAACGGAAGTTACCGATAAACCGTTAACGTTAACTTTTATTATAAAAAAAATGAAAAACACAATATATATATAATTTAATTTTCCCTCTTCTTCTCGTTCTCCATTTTGTCCATGAGATGCATGTTGCCCTTCATGAAAATTAGCATATCAAAGTTTTCATCAGACAGGGATGATCTCTTGGCCCTCAGGATGTCCTTGCCCATAGAGAACAAACGCTCCACTGCAGCACTGGAGGGGATGGCTGTGTTGAACTTGATGAACAAGTCCACCAACACTTGCTCACCCAAGAAGGCAGCATCTGTCAGCAAGTCCTTGGAGTTGGTCTCCAGCCAGTCTTGACCAAGTTCTGGGCCTTGCCCTTGAGTGACCTGTGGCTTCTGCTGCTCTCTTTTGTCTGGATGACAGCACTGAAGAAGTCATCTCCTCCTCCTCCTCCTCATTGTTGGTGCCTCCACTGTTGCTGCCCACTTCGTTGGACTGCTGCTTCATGGCCTCCTCGACTGTACCCTCCATGCTTTTCCTCACCCTGGCGACCTTGGTGTTGTCATACTTGTCCAACCAGATGAGGTGAAAAGGCTCCCATTGTAAGACATCAATTGACTTAATTTATGTCATCAAAGTGACATGAGAATTGAAATCTTACCTGATCAGTTTTATGGTTCTTGAAATGTATCAAGGAGACTACTAATAAGGTACTCACAGACATATTATAAATATACATGACTTACTTGACAACGATTATTTTTAAATATTCACTAGCACAAACATGTTGCGCAGGAGACAGACTGCAAATGAAACGAATGTAGTTATTTGTTGTAATTGTTACATATATATTATTGAAAGTGCCTTAAAATGCTCGTGATATTTCTTGAAAGAAGTTGAAACATTCAACTCAAATGGCAAATCTTTCCGTCTGATTTTACAGTCGACCATGTTTTGCTCAAACCAATGCCATAAATAACTACCATATTTGGTAAGACACAAATTGTGGCGACGGAAAAAAATATATCGCCTGATTTTGCACTGCGGAAATGGAAATTCGTTCATCACTATTAACAGTGGCGGATTAATTGCGCACCTGCTCAGCACTGAAAATAATAGAAACTTTTAAACGTTTATTTATGATTTTTTTGGGTTAACGGACTTGAGTTAACGGAAGTTAAATGTAACGGAAGTTAATTAGTCCGATAATGATTTTAAAGTTAACTTAAAAGTTAAATCGTTAACGAAAAAGTTAACTTCGTTAATTAACGATTAACGGATTAACGGTTTGTGCCCAGCTTTGGTATTTTCATACGACAATATTCTGAAAAATATAGTAAAAAATAGCCCTACCAATAATTCAGGCATTATATATAAAATTGGTTTTAAACAATGTGATTCCTTTTACATTGGACAGACGGGAAAGGATTTGCACACGCACGCATGTAAAACAGCATCAATATTCCGTTAGAACGGGACAGTCGTTCAGTGCCTTTTCGTTCATTTGTCAGAGTTATCTCACTGTATTGATTGGAATAATGCTTCAATTTTGTTTCATTCAAGCAACATTGTAATAGAAATATTCTTGAGTCTGCTATTATTCAACTTACAAATAATTTCACCATTAGCCAGGGCCTTTTTATCGCTTGATCCTGTTGTTTTGAATTCGTTCAGAACGGATTTAGACAAGAAGGGCAAAGTGATAAAACTCTGGTAGCTTTTCCTTATAAATTTGTATGCTCCTCCTACAATCTTTATTTTTTCATTTTTTTTTTTGTGACCTATATATAGTCTCGAACTTGTTTATTTTAGTGTTGCTGAGGATGTTATTAAACGAAAGCACTTATGAAAAAACTATATAGGGCTATGGGTCAATTGCCTGATACCCTCATCCGTTGGAAATTTCCAGAAGATTACAGTGGAGACTCACTGGAGAGTTAACGGCAAAAGCCCTACGTTTTTTCGTTAGTTATGTATATGTAGGTCTTCAAAGGACCTCTTTATGTTTATTTGCCTTCGGTATTTGCACTGCCTAGGGGCGTAACTAACGCCCAACTAGGGCCGTGGTACGATGGAGTTACACAACGAGTTGATTTGATGTAATTAATATAGGCAGTCACTATATTTAAATACCTGAAGGAATAGGCCTATCCTTTTTATAGTTATTAGGTTTTATATTAAGAGGATTTCACTCAGAACTTATAGGAAGATAAAGGGGAGCTATTGAAGAATAGGGACCCCAGCCTTCTTTAGTTAGCTTTATAAGGCTAACTAACGAAAATATCATGACCTAACCTAACCAATCGTCAAGGGCGTACAGTTAACCTAACGATTGGTTAGGTTAGGTCGTGATATTTTCGTTAGTTAGCCTTATAAGCCTAACTAAAGAAGGCTGGGGTCCCTATTCTTCAATAGCTCCGATAAAGAACATCTTCCTTGCTCAAAGCATCGCTGTAACATAAGCAGCTCAGAGTGCCGTCACTATAAATCGTTAGGAATCCGCTGATTCTTCAAAGTTCGTTGACTCTTCTCTTGATGTAATTTTCATGAGTCGGCAATGGAAAATGTTGAATACGAAATAATAAATTTGGTTTTCTTGTTGTCATGCAGGCCCAATGCCTACATATGGGTTTCTATGTATGGTAATTAATTTCACTCCCAATAGGCTATGTCGCCAATCTCGAGACAATTTTGTAGATATTTAATTCAATTAATTAATCTTCTTCCGCAGCTTATTATCCCATCTTTACATGGGGTCGCTGTTTTTGGTTCGTCTTCTCCACTCTCCTCTGTCGTATACCACGTCCTCCTCCAAGTCCTTCTCCCTGATGTCCGCCACCACACAGTCCCTCCATCTCGTCTTCGGTCTTCCTCTTCTTCTCCGTCCCGGCAACTCCATCTCCAGCACTCTGCGCCCCACATACTCCTCCTCTCTTCTCCTGACGTGTCCATACCACCTCAGCCTGGCCTGCTGCACCTTCTTAGATGCTTCCGCCACCTTCACTGTTCCTCTTATATGCTCATTTCTGACCCTATCCCTCCTCGTCACTCCACACATCCATCTCAACATCTTCATTTCAGCCACATCGATTTTTCTTTCATTGCTCTTCTTCATTGGCACAGTCTCCATTCCATACAACATTGCCGGCCTCACCACTGTTTTGAATACCTTTCCCTTCAGTTTCACTGGGACCCTCTTATCACAGAGCACCCCTGATACGTCTCTCCAGTTCTTCCACCCCGACTGTATTCTACATTTTATCTCTCTCTCTGCTCCCCCCTCTGCATCCACTGTTGACCCCAAGTATTTAAAATACTCCACCGTCAATTAATTAATAATTTATATTTAATTAAGAAGTAAAGGTACCACATACAATACCATGTTGTAAGCATATATAGTTTTTCCATATACTGGGGGGGCCGGAGAAAAATTTGATGTTATAGATTAAATTTTTTGACAAACAGTGTGATTTAAACCACGTGAAATGGATTAAAAAGAATGAAGTAGGAATTTAGAAAGAGAAAGGTTACTCAAGACCTATTTAAATATAAAAGTTCAAGAGGCCAACTTCTCAAGTTTAGTTAAAGTTATGTCAATCAGTTTGACTCAGAGGCGCATTTACAGTGTGCGGGGCCTTGGGCAAACTATTTCTTGGGATGTATTATTTTAGTGCGTTAATGAATGACAATATTTTGTAATGCACATAACAGTTTATATTTCCTCCTTCGATCCCGGTCACGGCTCGTTTCCATGTTGTACATATTAAAATGCCAACAATAAGAACATAAATCATGAATCTGCAACAGAAACAAGAAGAAGTAAGTTAGTAACAACATTAGAAATGAGTAACACTAACAAGAACAACAAATTAAACACCATCAAAGCGGATATTAGAATGCCTGATGCCATGCCGCCTGCCGGAAAAAGTAAAACTCGTCGCAGATGGCAAATACGTGACGTTTAATTTTTTTCAATTGAAATTTGCGGGGCCTTGGACATTTGCCCGGTGCGCCACCCCCTAAATGCGGCCCTAGTTTGACTCTCCTTAAGTATAGGAAATTTATGGAATTAAAGTAAAGTTATTAAGCATTTTCACTTTGCTCATTATTTGTGCAAGTTTTATAAGTCAGCAGTTTTTAAATGCTAGTTTACTAATGTTGTTTTGGAGTTCTGTCATGTTTTTTGTTAACGATTTATGTTTTAAAGTGACTACGTTGGTGAGTTAATTGAAATGTACTGTACTTCCATGTTGTGTTGTTTTGTTAAAAGAGTTTGTACTGTATTCAAACCACCTACCACTTCAGACTAGTCAATACCCGTAGTTTTAGTAGAGTAAATGTTACTCTTCCACAGGTAGATCTGGAGGGCTTGGAGCTTTGAATCCTGTACTGGTTTTCTTTGCTTGGTCTCTGGCCAAGGGAGGCCATAAGACCGTTGTTGTTTGGCCCATGACCAAGGGAGGCCATAAGACCGTTGTTGTTTGGCACATAGCCAAGGGAGGCCATAAGACCGTTGTTGTTTGGCCCAGGGCCAAAGGAGGCCATAAGACCGTTGTTGTTTGGCCCAGGACCAAAGGAGGCCATAAGACCCATGTCGTTTGGCCCATGGCCAAAGGAGGCCATAAGACCCTTGTTGTTTGGCCCATGGCCAAGTAGGCCATAAGACACTTGTTCGACTCGTGGCTAAGGTAGGCCATAAGACCCTTGTTGTTTGGCCCATGGCCAAAGGAGGCCATAAGACCCTTGTTGTTTGGCCCATGGCCAAGGGAGGCCATAAGACCCTTTTGTTTGGCCCATGGCCAAGGGAGGCCATAAGACCCTTTTGTTTGGCCCATGGACAAAGGAGGCCATAAGACCCTTGTTTGGCCCATGGACAAGGGAGGCCATGACCCTTGTTTGGCCCATGGCCAAGGGAGGCCATAAGACCCTTGTTTGGCCCATGGCCAAGTGAGGCCATAAGACCGTTGTTGTTTGGCTCATGGACAAGGTAAGCCATAAGACCCTTGTTGTTTGGCCCATGTCCAAGGAAGGCCATAAGACCCTTGCAATAGTTTGCTCTATAGCCAAGATAGGCCATAAGGGCCTTGTTGAATAGTTTGGGCTATGGCCAAGGTAGGCCATAAGCCCCCTGTTGAATAGTTTGGGCTATGGCCAAGGTAGGCCATAAGCCCCCTGTTGAATAGTTTGGGCTATGGCCAAGGTAGGCCATAAGCCCCCTGTTGAATAGTTTGGGCTATGGCCAAGGTAGGCCATAAACCCCCTGTTGAATAGTTTGGGCTATGGCCAAGGTAGGCCATAAACCCCCTGTTGAATAGTTTGGGCTATGGCCAAGGTAGGCCACAAGCCCCCTGTTGAATAGTTTGGGTTATGGCCAAGGTAGGCCATAAAACCCTTTAGAGTATAGTAGTTTGGGTTATGGCCAAAGTAGGCTATATAACCCTTTAAATTAGTTTGGGCTATGGCCAAAGTAGGCCATATAACCCTTTAAAGTAGTTTGGGCTATGGCCAAAGTAGGCCATAAAACCTTTTATAGTAGTTTGTATGTGCCACTGCCTAACCATATAATTTTTGGCACAAAATTATGCCCACAGAACCAGAGCGCAGCAAGCTTTTACTCTCCGATCCTTGGTTATGTTCAGGCAGGTTGTTGTGTTTGACACACATGTAAAGAGTACAGTGTGTGTGTATATATATATACACTTTTTTTGCATTCCTCTGAATCCAGTAGTTATGGTTGAGTAAATAATGTGTGTCCTACAGGTAGGTCTGGAAGGTTTGGGGTTTTGAAGGAATCCAATCTGTTTGCAAGGAATGCAGGTGTCTGTTGATGAAATCTGTCGAGTGATTCTTCTTTAAAAGAATTGAATGCTTGGAATTGGCTGTATATATTTATATACTGTATGTATGTGTGTAAAATGTATATTTTGTTGTAGGGTTTTATTTTTGAGTTTTGTGTTAGGTTGACCAATTTGACTGAGTAAAAAAGATCCTCAAATGTTCCATTTGAGACCCTTATAGCAAGCCTTGTCTGTTTTATACCTATATGTGAAATAGGATTTAGAATAGGTTGCGCCTATGTGTCAAATAGGACTTGGCATAGATTGCGCCTATGTGTCAAATAGGACTTGGCATAGATTGCGCCTATATGTTAAATAGGACTTGGCATAGGTGTGTTAGACCTATATGTTAAATAGGACTTAAAATAGGATTAAGAACATGTGTTAGGCGAGTGTAGGTTTGAGTTCGTGCAATTGCTTTAGGTCTGTGTGATGTTATAGTTCCGAGTTTAATTTTGTGATATTAATGAGTCTTATGAGTAAGTTAAATTGCTGAAATAAATTTTATAACCTACACCACAGGTTGAATTAAAAATTTACAATGTTTTTAGTTAGGATAGGCCTTGAGTGTAAAGAGTAGGGCCTACTTTGTGAGGTAGACTTCTTGTATATTTAAATTGCAAATTGTAGTTTGAAGTAGGCCTTTAGTGTATGAGTATATTAGGCCTATTAGATAAGGTAAAGTGGGCCTACTAAATATGCTTATGTTATGGGCCTATTAAATATACTTATGTTGAAATTGGTCTATTTTTTAAAGGACCTAAAATGAGTTAAGCCTGTTAAATGAACAAGGCTTTGTTTACGGTTAGTGTAAAGGTAAAGGGGTCGGTTACAGTGGAGAGTTAACGACAAAAGCCCTACGTTTTTTCGTTAGAGAGTTATGTACATGTAGGTCTTCAAAGGACCTCTTTATGTATTGTTTTTAGTAACAGAGAATGAATTTGAATATTAACTCAGAATTAAATGTCCTAATTTGGAAAAGAATAATTGTTGATGAAAAGAAATGAAGCGGGTTTCTATTTTTTTTAAATTTATCGACTTAAAAGTTACTTTGAGGTTTGTTCAAACGATTTAAAGCTGACAAAGAGCAGTTTAAATTTTTTATTTGAATTTGATTGGTCCTTTTATGGTGCATATAAGTGCGCCAAAGCATATTGAACGGGACATTGGCTATTATTTTACTAATTTAAATACTCTATATTAAATATAAAACTTTGTATTGTATAGTTATTAATACAATTTAAATTTGGAAATAACTGTATAGAACTCTAATCATTAAGTATGTAACCTGATGTTTAAGGTTGCGGAAGGGTTGTTTCGCTGCTCGAGAAAGTCTTCAATTTCTTTGCTTCCTCTTTCATCTAGAAACTGGATTTTTTGCGAACACGAATACTCTCCTGTTAGATAGCACCAACTTTTTTGAGGAGGTGAAACTTTTATGGCAAACTGCAGTGGGAGAGCGATCTCCGCCCTCTTCCATACTATCGGATTCGGGTCTCTCCTTCGTCAAACTCGTGTGGTTGCCGTTGGTGCACCGGTTTCCCCCCCGTTAAAAGAAATCTTGCGCAGGGTTCTGCTAAGGGTCCTATCATTTACAAAATCCCGCGGCGATGGAACGCGGACAGGACTGCGATATTCGGAAGTCTCTAGTTACGGATTTGCACGTAGGGGGAGGACGAAAGAAAGTCGTCTCATACTTAGATACAGACAGGAGTGCGATTGGGCAGCCGCGTCTGCAACGAGCAGTTCTATTCAGGATCTTTCTAGGGAAGGGGGCTAGAAAAGGTGCCCTAAAATTTGTCTCTTCTCCACCCGCGGCGGATGTCATCCTCGCATCGAGGAGCAACATACTGGAACTCGCTCTTTGTAAAATAAATTTCTGGGAAGAATTTAAGCGTTAGTGCAAAAACGACCTTTTCTTACCGATATAAATATAGTTTTCAGTCACAATAATTTGAATGCAAAAATTATTTCCGTTGTTCAGAAAGTGTCCGTCAAAATCCAAACTAACTATAAAAGATCATTTTATCTCCAAATGTTAAGTGAAACTTCAAAAAATTAATCGAATATTTATTGAGTAATCACAGCTTTGAGCCATTTTTATGAAATTATATATATATATATATATAATACGATAATCATCATAAATAAAACTTATCTTTACTCTCAACAATTTTGTTAATGTTAACAATAATAATTACGAATATACATATACTTGACACAAGTTTCGGAGTAGGATTCAATTACAAACTATATTGCAGCACTAATGTGGCGGTTACGCTGGTTATGAATTAAGTATTAAAAGGTACAACTGCTTAAGGAATTTGGCATCTATGTTATATTTACATTGAGATCAAATGCTAATTTCTATTACGCAGCTGAGTTTGCTTTACCCCGTAAAAGCGGTTACAAAACAAGGCACTTCACTCGGTAATTTAACTAAAATCTATAACTTAAAAAATGAAATTATCAATAAGAGTATTAAAAACAGTCAAATATTGCACAAATCAGATGCAAGAACATTCCATTTTTTAAATTAAGTAAAAATATTCAACTTCGAATGTGAAAATCATGAAAGCTTCATACATTCACAAAATTTAAATTTTAAGGTAATAAATTTAAATTAAAACGTTAATATAAAAGTCAGATTTTGAAATTTAAAATTTTGGGAACGTTTTGCGACCTGGTATATATATTCTATTTGGCTCGGATATGGGAACCCAGCTATAGCCGTTATAACAACCCCCGCGACTCTATTTGCTATTCCTGAAATGTTAACAAAAGCGAAAGGTATAAATGTATAACATCTTGACTGGAATTGAGTATTGAGAATAATTAGGTTTTTGTTTTGGGGGCTTTGTTAAATGAGTGAAGAACGGCGGACATCAGAGCTCCATTCTGTTGGCAGTAAAGTTCCGTATAACATTAAAGTTTTTAAGCCATTTGGTTCCCTATTACGCGTTACAATACGTCAATTTGGGAAAGGCTCCTCCCAGAATTAGAGTCCAAAAAGAGATCGCACAGCCACTAATTGAGAATTTACTGGCTCTCTTCTTGACCCAATATATTAAGAAGCTACAGCCATGGCTGAGAGGCGAAACGCTAAAATGTTTTGGAATGAATGAGGTACCGGGTGTGTGTATAAAGTAACGCGAGTGAACGTGGACGAGTAATATTTATTACAAGTACTTTATAACAACTGCATATGCGATAGTAAGGTTTATAAGAGGTGTTGAAAATGTCCACTATCGACCTCTATACAAATCAGATCTCTCTCTTCACTCGCGTTACTTTATACACACACCCTGTACTAAGAGAAATTATCTAATAACATCACGGATGTATTTTCATATTATAATGAATTTGGTAACGCTTGTTAAGATTCATAAACTTCCTCTGAAAGATTTGATGTATTATTTGCTACATTAGTTCAATGTCATACTTTTTCAGTTTCTTGGTAAGTATATTTAAACTACAAAGTGGTATGAAATTCGATATATCAACGGCACATCATTACTGAGAAGTAGCATGCACGTTTCATTTAACTTTATCAGCCAAACTAAGTTCTAGGGCAATGGTTCTAAACCTTTTTAGGCTGCGACGCAAATTCTGGTCGCGGAGCTAGCTCGGCGACCCATGCCTTCAAATAGTTCACTTGAAAAAGAATAAAATAAATAAATAATAGTTAAATGATAAATGACAATTTAATGACCCAATTAAAATGGCTTGGCGACAACAGGGGTTAAGAACCACTACTCTAGGGTGACGCAACTTTTTTGGCTATAGAGAGAATCACCTTTGAATCTACCGTGTGCGCGTGCGCGCTTACGTCACTGTCAGAGTTTTGAAAGACATTAAATTTATATCTATAAAGCTTCTTTTACTTCCCACAAAAACTTTAAGCACCAGGAAAACTTATTACAGCACATACAGTTTTGGCCAAAAGAGTCGAGTCACCTTTCAGGAAACCGACTTTAATGCTTTTACAACATTCCTGTTTACAATGTAGGTACGGCTAGCATATTGTGCAGATGAGGAAAAACAGACCCAAAAGATAAATGATCAGCTCCCATTTCTTACAATAACTTGAAACTCTCAGTCAGGCAACAAAAACTGCTTCATAATCAGATTCCTAAGATGTACGATGAGCATCTGTCTTTTTCGGAAGGAAGACGAGTATTCAGAAAGTGAAAGACATCAATTACTCGCTCAACAGCAGAGGCTGTAAATAGCACCATTAGGAGAAAGCAAACCCAACATTAATTAATTCTCTCTCTCTCTAGTCTTCATTGCTAGAACGCTTTATCTTATTCAGTGTATTCAGAGTTCGAAAAAAAAAAAAAAAAAAAAGTTACAATGACTGGACCGCAGAAACTGAAGGCTGAATGTGCGAGGTGTGAAGCAAATCAGCTTAATTTAAAATACCCTAAATTTTACATTTGAAAATTCATCACAAAATGAAACCCAAAATGACATTAAACTTGCTCTAAGTTCAATGCAGTCTCTAAATAGTTTGAGAAAATAACTATCGTTAGTCGGCTTTCTTATTGCTGTTCCAACCGTGAAAGTATTACCTAGTGCTTCTTACGTATTAAATAGTATTAACTTAGATTATTACCAAGTTTACGAGAGAAAATATCTCCTCGTAAGTAACCAGTTACGTTTTATGATCTATCACGAGAATGTTAAGTTCGCGACGTAGTGCCTCGCATCCTACTTAACAATGGATAACTAAAACATAACTCTGGGGAAACGGTATAGAGAGAGTTAAATGGACTTCGTTGATGCAAATACGAAGGGAAATTCATTTACAATTTGTAAATGACCTCGTAAATGTAAATGGACGGATTAAAGAGATACAAATTGGCGAGGAAATAAACTTCCTTTTCAAGAAACGATAACTATCATTAATTATAGATTAGTCTAATTACGAATTGTTAATTCTGAGATCGATTTATATATGAATAAAAAACCCAACGTTAAAAGAAATTAAGACGCTAAAAACTGCGAAGCTTTTGAGAGTTATAACTCTCATCAGTCACTAGTTTTAGTTAAGCTGCCCGATGGACAAGAGGAATAGGTCTCGAAAAGCTTCGCAGTTTTTAGCCTTTTAATTTCTTTTAACGGTGGGGATTTTATTCTTTTTTAGTTATTGTGTTTCCAACAAAATTTATATATATATATATATATATATATATATATATATATATGCGTGTAATGGACGGAATCATGCATTCTTTAATTCCTTAATTACCCAATAAAAATTTTAACATTACGTTCTAATTATTAAAAATATAAAAATATTTTCACTATAAAATAGGTAAACAAACAAAATTCTTAAAAACGAATTAGCTGGAAAATAGTTTTGCATGAATTATAATGTCGTCACTCGACATGTAATTCTCCTCCTCTCCTTGCCCTAACCGAATGTGGACTTCATTTTTGTTGCATGTGTGTTGCGGGTGGGTGGGTTAATAACGTGTAACCATGGCGATAAGGTTTTTTTTCCTCACTACATGAAAGTAGAGTCTGCATTCGCCGGTCTGTGAGCGGCTCTGGCCTGGAACAACTCCCTGAGAAGCGCTGCCTTTTCACGTTCGAGGTTCGTAATCCTCTCACTCTTGCCGCTCACCTCCTGTTTAAAGAAAAAAGAATCGGAGACGCTTCATTTCACTATGCAATCAAATCAAATCAATGAAAACAGCGTTATGACAAAATTTAAAATAATGTAATATCCGAGATTGAAAAGATAGAAAAACATTATGGGAAAATAAAATTATTTAATCCATGTTTTAGAGTAAGTGAAGCTGCTGAAGTAATCTTCGAGTTCTAGATAGCGAAGTAACTGCAGAATTACATAATGTACGTCTAGGCTATTTTTTTTTTCTTTAAGTAAAGAAATTCTTTGTGGCCATTATTTAACCCTTCAAATACGGGAAGCGTACATTAACGTTTTCCCAAAAAGAACGAAACTACGGGAAGCGTAAATAACACTGCCCAACACCAATTTTGCTGATTTAATTCTAACACCTGTTTTTAGGTAACTTTGGTGTGCTGATTTCAAAAATCACCTTAGTTTTTGCCTATCACGTCAGGTTTTCGAGCAATCAAATACGGAGATATCGCATTTTGGCATTTTGCCCAATTTTTTCTTTTCAAAAAATAAGTTTTTACATACTCAGAATCAGCATGGAAACGTAAACAATTGTGCAGGGAGTGAACTTTAATATACAATGGTAATATTGACAAAGTGATTAAGTGTTTAAATAAGCAAAAAATGAATCCATGATCATGACGTCACGCTCACACCTGGGGAAATCACAGATACCCAAGATTTTAATATGTTGTACATGACCTTTAGATTTAATGCACAGATTTGCGTATTCCACAGATAAAATTTTAACAGCAAAACAGCTGTTAACAGGTCTCAAAAATCATCAATTTTGATAAGTGCCCTTCATGGATCACCCAAAATAGGCATATTGCATTGCACAAAAACCCGATGTGATGGCAAAATCTAAGGTGATTTTTTAAATCAGCACATCAATATTATCCAGAAACAGGTCTTAAAATTAAATCACCAGAAAAAAAATTTTTTTGTTGGGCGGTGTAAACGCTCACGAAAATTAAGTTTTTTTTTAAAGTTTCACCATTGTTTTCCCGCTTTTTCTGTCCAAGCACGTCCGTTTTAATTGTTACTATGTTTACTGATGGCTACATTTGTCACGACTGTGTGACTTCCTGCCCACGCATAACGACCTTTTTTTCATATAACAACAATGCTAAAATGATGAAAATAAAAAAACTAATAAAATAAGGAGAAAGTAAAAAATAAAAAAAGCTGAACATGACTCGCAAATGTAGGAGTGAATGAGAGAGAGAGAGAGAGATGGTGGTGGTGGTAGGTGATGTTGGGTGGTGTTGCATTGTGGAGGGGCGTGACTTACTCCTCCAAGTAGATCTTGAATTACCAGAGCATTTATTTTACTTATTATTTATAGATGTTATTCTTCCTATATATATCTGTTATACGACTTGAAAGACTACGATACTTACCACCAATACGAATCTATTTCTATGAATATACTTTATAAATCTACAAATCCTTGTATAAATTGTATTACAAATCAATAAAATCAAGACTAATGGCATCTTACACTGCTGCCATTCATTACTGAGACCCGTTTCATTCACAACATTGAGAAATCAGCTGATATACCACCAATAACCATCGGTTCAACTACTATCTACTCCCTCCCCACCAACCAGTCCCACAGCGCAAAAATGCCTTACGGGTCCATGCACCCCCGCGCCTCACGCCCATACTAATGCTTCGAATGAATTAATATTCTAGATTATGAAAATAGAAGAGTTTAGCTACATTTTGAAACCAAAATAATTTAATTTGGTGATGGTAGATTTTTTGGTGAAAACCTCCGTACAGGGGGACTGACCCGGTTTATGACCCCCGTAGCGGAGAGGTTAAGAAAGGAAGAGTAAATGGTCTTACCTCCGTTAGAAGTTTGTTTTGCTGTTTAAGTCTACCAAGGGTTCTGTCCTTGTCTGCGGAAGATTCGTAGTTGGCGAAAGGACCTCGAATTGCGAGGTTCATGTGCGTGGGGAGGCCCTTATCCGAAGTGTCCATAAGTGCCCGCAAATGCGCGTTTATCTCGTGGATTCTCGCCAACTGGAAGTGGAGTTTCTCTTGCTGTGACTCCAAACTAGGTTCCTGTTTGACCACACAATTGGTTCAATCTCCATTAGTCATATCATTTAGCGTATTATTAATTAAACTTCAGTTATTCTAACTTGTAACATAATCTAAACTAACCGAGTCTAATTTAATTCTGACTCCAACAACCTAACTTACACTATTGGGCATGCCTTGTCATTGTTTGGGAAAGACATTCAGAAATTCCGTTATTTGCAAGACTAATGGAGATTATCATTCATGGCTGCTATAATCAAATGAGAACAGGAATAACGATTCGGTTTTTACACAAAACCATAAACATGGTTCATTACGGGAATACCCATACTCACACATCCTCGCATTCCTTAACCCGTTAACTGCGCGAGCGCCCAGTTACGAGTCGAGCCAAAAACACGGGCTACGCAGAGATATCTCTGTTTCAAGTTTAAACCCGTGTATATACGGGGCTGCGCAGAAATGGTCAGAAGCGAGAACCGTGATATTATGGGTTGCGCAGCAAACGGGTTAACGAGTTAATGGACCATGCAACAGTGGAGGATCTCGTTTCCAAGTAATGAAACGGATACAGTTTCTTCCTTTAACCAGCTTCCTGTTTCACATACGCTTTCACAAAAAATACAGTAAACAACAAACGCTTACGGATTGGCAGGTCCGAAAGGAAGATAATGGATGCGTTCCGCTATGCCTTGCAGCTGCGTCTTGTACCACACTTTTGCTCTTTCCACGACATCCAACCCTTGATACAACATGTCTCTCTCCGCTTCCAGCTGACGCAATCTCTTCATCTGAACAAAAATTGAGAGGCTTTTGAAATATGGATAAGAAGCGTGTTTTCACTCAATAAAGAGAGTTGGCAATCCTAAATGTCGTGCACAATGAACACGATCATCATAATCATGTAGTTCAAGTACAGAATAAAAGGAATACTCACCACATTCTGATCAACGCCGTTTTGAAGCGTGTGTCTTCTTGGCTCTTTCTTCTTACTAGTTTTTTTGTGAACGGCCAACTGTGGGGGCTGTGGGGCAACATACAGACCGTGAGCAGTCGCTCCATTCGTAGAGGGTAATTGGGGCCCACTTTCACTACGGTTTCCGTGGCCATTAGGAGTGTAATTAGTCGGGACAGCCACCACAGTTTCCATGGGTTTGCCGTAGATTTTAGCGTCGTTGTGGTTGTGGTTGTTGTTGAGGGTTGTGTGGGTAGAAATAGTCGGAGGGACGTTCCTGGTATGGGCAGGGACAGGGGGTGGCGGTGGAGGTGGCCCCCTTCCCATATAAGGGGCTTTAGTTACCCCGGAGGAACTTCGATGGCTGTCCCCGCCATCTCCACTTCCTCGAAACGCAGTTTCCATACCAACAGGATAATTTGGAGGCACTCTTTAAAGAATTCAAGATTGTCAAGAGGATTCTTGCGAACTGGATTATATTTTAGTATCGTTATATACACAATTTACACCCAGTATATTAAATGAAACCCAGTCTAAAACTAAGGAGTTACTTCGATTTATCAACCAAGGGAATTTTTTGGAGTGAAACAGTGTAAAAGTAAGAAATCAACAAACCTTGATTCTTTGTAATAATTTTCATTATAACGTTTGTTGTGATAATTATTGTTGGTGTCGCCTTGTTGAAGGTCGCTCTTGCTTCGTTCCTTAAACCAAGACTGGAGGGCAGACCTCATGCCTGTCCGGTTAAGTGGAGGCCCGTAAGCAGTTTCTTTTGAAGGTCTGTGGCCTCCTGCATCTAGCAACCTCTCCAAACTGCCTCCTCTGTCTCGCCTGGTGCCAGGTCCATTAGAAGTGCTTTCTCTGCAATTGAGGAGGAGGAAATAAAGGGGCATTAATGCCTAATAGCTAATAACTGATTTTATCTACAAAAGAGAGAAGCTTAAAATTTGGTTCCGTTTCCAAAATAAATTTTTTTAAAAGAGCTCACCTTTCTCTGTTACATCTCCTATCAGATCTTGACTCTCTCTCTAGTGAATTGGTCATTCGTGGGTCATTATGAATAGTCCTCACTTGCTGTGGAAAGTGCTCATTCATCGCGTCTTGGGCACGAGGAGGTTTTGGAGGACCAGCTGAGTTATTCTGAAGGTTGTTTGGAGGGCATTTGCCAAGCCCTTTTATACCTCCGATCCCCATTCTTATATCAGATTTATTAGCATAGATTTTAGAATCAATGGAGGGTTGATTGTGTGAAGGTAAAGGTACTTTTGACTGACTTTTTGAGTACTCTGGTTGGTATTGGTTTCCTTTCTCTGACTTTTGTGGAGAATAAGAGGTGGGTACTTTGCGGGACCCAATGATGCCATTCAAAAGGTTGCCATTAGTCAAGGGTTGCTTAGGGAATGTTTCCTAGCAATGAAAATGATAAAGTTGTATTGTATCAGTTGTTCAAATGTTATTTTAAAAAAGAAAAACTTAAAAGTTATAATACAGTCATAAATCTGGTTATAGTACGGTAGGGTACAGTAACCAATTCACACTACACTACTGAAGCTAACAGTTAAATATACAAGGCTGTGTTAATTTCATAAAATGCTTACCTGGTCTAATAATGGGGCAGACAAAGGTCTACTGCGATGCTGTGGGGAAGTCTGTGGACTGGAGGCTTTTAGTGGAGGAATCGCCTCTAAGGAATTGGTTGGAGACAAAGTAGAAGAGTAAGTGTTAATGGAATTAAGCACAGAAGGCATTGAAGTGGTTTGTTCATCCTTTCCTCTGTTCTTAAGTAAAGACATCTGTAAAATGTGGAGAGATTAATTAATTAAACTATTATTTAAACCTACAGTTAGACCTTGGCCTACGCAGTTTATTCAAAATGCTAAAGACAGCTCACTGAAGAAAACAAAAAATTGCCAAGACATTATTAGTTTGATCTCAGCAGAGAGGTATTAGGCCCAATTCCTTCAACTTGGTTAGCAAATATTTTAAACAGGGACCTATGGGATAATATGAAAGTTCATTAATCAAACAATTCTAGAAACTCACCTTAAGTCCCGCACAAAATCTGTCAAATGAAAGGAAACCATTTGGAGGAGTAACCTTACGAAGACTGGAAAGAACACCTTCAGGTAATCCTTGAGTTCCATCCTCTTGCCACCTTCGTTCTATTTCTAAAATTAAATCTATATTTTATTATAT
Source organism: Bathynomus jamesi (assembly GCA_023014485.1). Lineage (NCBI taxonomy): Eukaryota > Metazoa > Arthropoda > Malacostraca > Isopoda > Cirolanidae > Bathynomus > Bathynomus jamesi. The sequence continues at coordinate 1,293,567 of JAJOZX010000083.1, forward strand.
TAAAAGATATTAGAATTAGAATTTAGATTACTATTGAGAAAAATAATGATTATGACAAATATAATTTCACTGCTGAATAACAAAGCAAAGCAAATCATTTAGGCCTTAATTTCTAATAACCAAATACATAATACCTATTAATCTTATGAGGGTAAGGAATATTAATCTATCGCAAGTTTGTCCCAATTAAAAATAACAGCCTTACATGGCAAGGTTAGCCTCTATGCATTATTAATATTATGTGATATCAAATTTTATGACCCACATCTCACCTGAAAATCGAATAAATCCAGTATGCTGATCATCCATGATATCAAAGAGTGTACGCATTGAGCAAACAAAAGATTTGGGTAAACCTTCCACAGAGGATGACCCCTCTGTTGGGATATTATGCGTAGCTGTCATTTTTACTGTACAAATTAGCCTAAGTTATTAATAGTAGTCTGGACAATGAGAAAAACAAGATTTGCATCACAAAACAAGAAAAAGAAGCCAAATACCATGGGAATATTCTGCTCCAGGGTTCTACTGGTATGGTCTTTAAAACTACTCAGCTAGTAAAACCTAAAGTTTAAGGGCCAAAATAAAGTACTATAATCTAATTTCACAATTATTTACTTTATGTTAAAATTATTGTAACAGAAATTGTATTTATTTTATAAAGTATTCAATTTAATTCAACAACATTGTTATCTTAATGTAAAACTTTATCCAGCTAAATAACATTTAATTTTTGTTCACTAAATCTGGTGGATACAAATGGTAGATTAACCATACAAAATATGGTTCAATTAGCTACTGTACATACTATTAACGCGCATTAGATAGAAAGCAAATACAGATACTTCAAAAAATCTACAAATGATCTAACAAGAAAAAAACTAGACTAGTCTATAGGGTCTAAGCCAATTTTAATCATGAATCTCTAAAAGGATAATTAGATAAACTAATTATGTACAATATTCCACTCTTTCTTCAATAGTAAGCCAGGCCTTTGCTATTGTAAAGATGACAATATGGTGGTAAATTTGAAGTGAACTGAAAAATTAATGCATTTGAGGGAAATAGCCCACTTCAAAAAATAGTTTTATCCTTCATTCAAATGTGAAATGAGGGGTGCTGCTTAAAAATTACTAGGGTCAGGGCTACCTCAGCTTTGAAATACCAGGAAGCCCAGAATCAGGCATTAATTTTATTATTACACCATAATCTTTTTCCCAAACTTTTCTAAATAGATTCCAAATTCTTGGCAAATGTTACATAGGCTTATGAACCTGGAAATTTTAATTCCCTTCATTTCATAATCAGTTTGATAGTGTAGCTATCCAGTACTATACTTATGAGATTAGGTAGGCTTCACCTACTTACTGCATAATTTTTAATTACTGTATATGTAAGATGGCTACAGAACTAAGTCCATTAAAATGGTTTAGTGAAACATCTAAAACTAAAACATCAAGGATTTTGAATATGGGTGTTACACTAGATTGGTTTATTTTAACATTTAGTACCATATCTTGAATTTTCTTCTTAATACTAATTTTCAGGTATTATCCCTCGTGACAGATCTGCTGCTATTGGATACAAGTTAAACCTTAAGTAGAAACTTTGGAAAATAAAACATGGATGAAGCACTGTAAAGAGTTCTGCTACTATAGAATAAAATTTTCCACAACTACTGAACTAGGGCCCCTATTTCTTCAAATCTTGCAATAGGACCTTCTTTCAAATATGCAGATTATGCCAAAATTAAAAAAGTGCAATCCAGTATGTCATGGTAAATGTGGTAAAAATTTTATAGTGTCCACACTAGGGGCCCTTTGGCTCATCTGGGCATCTCCACTGTTAATAGGGTCACTCCAGCTCAATTGGTACAGGGTGGTTGGGTGACCATCTCCGATTTTCTTCAAATTTTCAGGGTTGATTCATACACCATTCAATAGCTTAAATCTAAAATTTTAGCTTCCTCAGTCAAAAACTTTTAATTTTATGGTCGCTTAAATGGCCCCCACCTTCGACAAAAAATGCCCATGTTGGGCTTGATTGGCCAACGCCTTCATTTTGAGAGGCCTTGAAAAGTGTCTTCTAATAGGAGTAGAAGCTTCAAATTTGTCATGCCAATACAACTTCTGGTGGGCTTTTCAATTTTGCAAGCAAAAAGGCTGTGGGACAAATAGTTTCTAAGGTACAAGGGCTTAAATATGGCTCCATTTTGAAGCTTGCATCAATTCCTCCCACTTTTACGACTACCATTTTCAAAAGTTTTAGTTCTACATCAATCACAGCTGTTTTAATACTCCTAATAGTCTCTATGGGTTGTCAATTTAGGAGTGAAATAAAAAAATAACCAAAAAAAGGATTTATTTCTATTTTTAAAAATTTCCAAAAGTTGATATTTTCACAAAATTTGCAAAATTAACATCAACTTTGGGGCTTAATATAAAGGTGTCTGAAATTAGTCAGGGAGTTGATACTTCTAGTAAAGAAAGATACATGTGTAAAAAAACATATATTAAGGAATAGATCTCAACTCAACTCCTTCATATAGTTTTGGTGATTCAAAGAAAAGTGCTTTTTGTGAAAAATCTCAAATTTTTGCAAAATTTTTAAATTTCTATTTATGACATTGAATTGTAATTTTACTTCCATTTTATTACTTAAGTTGATTTACAATTGTAATATGTAAATAAGTCTAAATTTAATGTCTGTCAAAACAACCAGTGACTCGAAGGGCTCTGGGTAGCTCATTTCGCTTTGTATATTCTTATGTAAAACATGATGGTTAATATGAAAATAAAAACCCACTCTAATAGACAGAGTATCCACCCGAGGAGGATGCCAGTGGGCGTCGAAACTGTCGTGGAAATAAACTCTGTCTATTAGAGTGGGTTTTTATTTTCATATTTTGACCTTCACGTAAAAAAAAAGTGAAGTTTTTTGCATTTATGATGGTTAATCATTAATGTCCAGGCCTATTTTAGAGATCATGATCTTTTATTTTCAGAAAATTTAACTAGAGCAATTAACTTAATTTTACTGCCTGTAATAATGGCTTATTCTAATCAAGAATCAAAGTGCAGCTTTGGTATGTACTTGGATGATCCATGTCATGAACACAGACTCACCAGGAAGGTGGGTATGTATACCTTACATGAGCTGACAGATAAACTGCTATTGTGGAGAACAAAAGCAACTGTAATCAACCCAAATAGTGCTACTGTATGCTACCACCATGAAAAAATGTTTGGAATGCATTACCAATAAATGCAACGTAGCTACCAAGATCCATGGAGAAATCATCAAAAGAAGATAACAAGTAAGTAAATATAGGTACTAATATATTTAATTATTTATATTTCATAAAGAAGTTTATTTTGTAAATTGTAACCTAAATTAGCTATTTAATTTTAATAGGGTAGGCTATATACTGTGCTAATGAATGCATATGTTTTGAATATTTTATACGAATAGCCTATAACCAAATGTTGAGATTTTAAAATTATTTTCCAATGTGTTTAGAGTTTACGTTACCCTACTTTATTTGCAGAATCACTACAAATTATTGACAAAGACATAGCAACTAGACTGAATCTGATACCAGGACAGAAACATTGCTCAACATGCTTCTCTAGAGCCAAGACGATTGAAGATGAAAAAGACTCAGGTAGTGATGAATATGTTCCAGAAGAAATAGTTAAGGAGACATTTGACGAAACATTAGGTTCACTAGAATGCTCACCCATTAAGTATGTAAGAGCAAGAGATCGAAAGTTTTACGCGAAAAGGAAACTAAAGCAAATTGAAACATCAACAAAATCAAAGCTGTCAAAAGTACTTCATATGAAGCCTAGCATTTTGGATGAGGAAGCGGAGAAACCTATAGAGAGTGAGGAAGAAAAGTGTTATCAGCATATGATAGAGGAACTGAAAGAAAAGTGTAAAACTAGTACCAGACAAGAAAAGATACAAATTCTAACACTCTTTCCAATTGGTAAAACCTGGTCTAGAGAAAGAATTATGAAAGAATTTGGTAGCAGCCAGAATGGTTAATGCTGTGAGGGCCTTAAAGAGAAAAGAAGGTATCCCTCCTATAATGAGAAATAAAAAGAGTAGCAAGGGTATAAGAAATGAAATAAAGGAAAGTGTGATAGAATTTTTCCAAAACAATGAATAGTATACTAGAGAATGCCCTGGTAAAAAAGACTACAAATCAATAAAAACACCACAAGGGAAGGTTCACAAGCAGAAAATACTGTTGTTGACAAATATCAGAGAATTATATACAGTTTACAAAAATAAATATCCAAACGACAAAATCTCCAAATCAAAGTTTTTTGAACTGAGACCAAAATGGTGTATTGGTTTAAATGAATTACGGGATTGGCTTCTTACCATTTTTTAAAACAATGATTATGACATGGATGATGAGGTTTCCTTTAAGCAGTGGCTTCATACAGACCATACCCAACTGGTCACAATGACAAAAAGTGTTTCAAATGTAGTAGAAGACATATGTGAAAGTGCAAAAAAGTTGAAAGTACACCATTTCATAGCAAAAGCCCAATCAAAATATTTGTCCGACTGTAAAGAAAACCTCAATGATTCTACAGCATTAGTGCTTGTTGACTTCTCTGAAAACTATAGTTTTATAATTCAGGATGCGGTACAAGGGCATCACTGCGACAATACCCAGGCTACCTTGCATCCGGTAGTCTGCTATCAAAAAGTTGATGGTGAACTAAAAGTTACAAGTTTTTGTGTAATATCAGATTCACTTACACACAACACAACTGCAGTTCATTCTTTTTTATGTGAAGCCTTGAAATTACTTAAAAGTCAGAATCCTAAACTAAAACATATTTGTTACTTTAGCAATGGCGCAGCAAGTCAATATAAAAACTATAAAAACATCATTAATTCAGTATTACATGAAAAAGATTTCCAACTTACACGTGAATGGAACTTTTTTGCCACCTCTCATGGAAAGAGCCCCTGTGATAGTGTTGGTGGCACCGTCAAAAGGTTAGTTGCCCGGGCAAGTCTACAAGCAACAAGTAAAGGTCACATCACCAATCCAAAAGAGATGTTCGATTGGTGCAAATCTAATATTAATGGTATACAATTTCTGTACATTGATTCAGCTAAAATTGAGGAAAATGCTAATTTATTTGAGTTAGAAAAAAGGTATTCCTTAATTAAGACAATCCCAGGAACCCGTTCATATCACTGCTTTAGACCTTCATCAACAGGCATTAAACTGTACAAAATTTCTAGTGATGAAAATTTCTTTAACATACAACTTTCCTTCCTCAATGCTACACAAGAAAATGTGGCTTACCAATATAAACCTGGTACATATGTGATATGTGGCCTGTTTCTATGAAGGTGACTGGTTTGTTGGAAACATAGTTGAAGTGTGTGATACTGAGAAGGATCTATTAGTAAATTTCATGAAAAAGAATCCTTTTAAATGGCCTGAACAAGAGGACATTTGCTGGATTCCATTCCAACATGTTTTGTGTTCAATTGAACCACCTACAGTTGCTGGGAAAATGGAGACACAGTACAAGTTATCAAATGATTGTTTATCTAAAATTGAGGAGTATTTTAAAAAAAGCCTAAGTAACTACAGACCTGTATCAAGCTGAATAATAAATTGCCAATTTATAGCTGTGAGGCCATGGAGTGTTGAAGACAATCAGACTTAAAGCCTGAGTACAATAATAAATTCCCGAGTCAGTGTCTAAACATAAGAGTTATTAGCTATATATAAGTTTACATACGAATTTACATAAAACACACACACATTAAAAAAGAATATGAACTTATAGCCAATAATTCACATGCTTAAAAACTCAGGAATTCATTATTGTATATAGCTAAGTACTGTACACTTGTATTAAGGGAAGTAATACAACAAAGCTACTTAAATTTAAGGTTTTGTACTGAAAATGGTGGTTACTGCTAGTTTATCTGTACTAACTGCATAATTTAAATTACTAGGAAGTGCTTAAAGAGCAGTAGAACACAGTTCTACATGATTTACTTAGGTAGATCCAAGTATTGAGCCTACAAGCTGGTCCATCTGTTGTGTTAACTGCAAATGTAATAATAATCTAGGTGTATATATTGTGTGTTTTATGAGTAAAACTTATTTAGATAATTTAACATTTGTGAATTAACTTACCAAGTAATAAAATGAAAGTAAAATTACAATTCAATGTTGTAAAAAGAAATTTAAACATTTCAAAATTTTTCACAAAAAGTACTTTTCTTTGAATAGCCAAAACTATATGGAGGAGTTGAGTTGAGATCTATTCCCTAATATTAGTGATGGGACGATACCAAAATTTTTAATGATTCCGATTCCGATACCACTAAAAAGTCTCGATTCCGATACGATTCTCGATTCCGATTCTCAATATTTTTAAATATAATTCTATACTTGTTTTTCTGGAAATTGTCATATTTTACTCTGGTAAGATTAACTATTTACATTATGAGTATGATAATATAAATTATAAAAGATTGGTTTAAAAATAAAAATCAACTAAGTTGTAACAATTCATTTTAATCTTCTTGATTACAAATCATGGATATACATGTTTTAATGTATAGCTACAATACAATAAAAATAACATTTGTTATCCTCTTTCATTTAAATTTTCAAGTTTACATTGCAAAACTGGTTCAATTAAAAGTTAAAGAATCGTTTTAAGAATCGGAAATCACAGTACAATTCTCTCGATTCCGATTCCGATTCCTGAAAAATGCTTGATTCTTCCGATTCTCGATTCTGATTCCGATTAATCGTCCCATCACTACCTAATATATGTTTTTGTACACATATGTATCTTTCTTTACTAGAAGTATCAACTCCGACTAATTTTGGACACCTTTATATTAAGCCCCAAAGTTGATGTTAATTTTGCAAATTTTGTGAAAATATCAACTTTTGGAAATTTTTAAAAATAGAAATAAATCCTTTTTTGGTTATTTTTTTTATTTCACTCATAAATTTACAACCCATAGAGACTATTAGGAGTATTAAAACAGCTGTGATTGATGTAGAACTAAAACTTTTGAAAATGGTAGTCGTAAAAGTGGGAGGAATTGATGCAAGCTTCAAAATGGAGCCATATTTAAGCCCTTGTAACTTAGAAACTATTTGTTCCACAGCCTTTTTGCTTGCAAAATTGAAAAGCCCACCAGAAGTTGTATTGGCATGACAAATTTGAAGTTTCTACTCCTATTAGAAGACACTTTTCAAGGCCTCTCAAAATGAAGGCATTGGCTGATCAAGCCCAACATGGGCATTTTTTGTCGAAGGTGGGGGCCATTTAAGCGACCATAAAATTAAACATTTTTGACTGAGGAAGCTAAAATTTTAGATTTAAGCTATTGAATGGTGTATGAATTAACCCTGAAAATTTGAAGAAAATTGGAGATGGTCACCCGACCAACTTTCTGAAATCTGTACCAGTTGAGCTGGAATGACTCTGTATGGAAATTAGAAATAAAGCAAATGCTAGACTCAATCTCATGCGCACGCACACACTGAATACAAATCACCCAATATTATAAAGCAACTATACATTTCATATGTGACCCCCCTCCTTGAATACTGTATTCAACTTAATAGTCCCTATTTGATACAAGATATTGAAAAACTGGAAAAAGTACAGAAATGAGCAACAAGAATGATCCCATCTCAAAGACAATTGACATACGGTATAAGGAAAGACTGGTGTATCTAAACATGCTCTCATTAAAAAGGAGGAGGTTAAGGGGTGATATGATAGAGGTGTATAAAATGATAAAAGGGTTGGATAAGATAGATTTTGATTCTCTTTTCATTAAAGATCACAATAACCAGACTAGAGGTCATAGTATGAAATTATTTAAGCCAAGATGTAGAACAAATTTAAGAAAACATAGTTTTACAAACAAAGTAATTAAGTTTTGGAACGGTCTGACAGAAGAAGTGGTGACTTCAGATGCACTTGATTCTTTCAAAAGAAGGCTGGATAGTTTGATGTCTGCAAGGGACATCTGGTGATAGTGTTTAAGCCCATTTTTATTGCATGAATGGTACTAGTTTATTTCATATACAGTATATTATGTGCATTTAGGTGATAAATCCCACAGCTCAACAAAAGTGTTGTGGGATATAGGGAGGCAGCATCTTGGGTTAGGGGATACTCTCTGTCCTTACACATCCCATTTAAAGAGATTCCTCTGCTGAGTGGTGCCCCCCAATAGTACTGTGAGGTATTGAAAATCTCATGATCTTCACTTGCCCCACAAACACCTTTAAATGGGAGACCCAAAATGACTGGAATGACTCAATATAAACAAACCATAAATACAGTTACATGCAAAATTAAGATCCAATTGATCTCTGCAAATTGCATTGTCACACACTACTAGCTGTACAATGTACATTAACTTCAAAACTTTAGATCTTATGGATCATTCATCAATACCACTACTGTACCGTACTAACTGTAGACATCACATGGTTATCTATACAGCCATTAGCCATATATCTACAGAGCTACAACCTGAATAATATAATACAAGCTCTACAATTAAGATAAAAGGAGTAGGTGGGACTGTAAAGACTGTATAGAGTATTTGAATGTACACCCATTCAGGGTCTCCCATTTAAAGGTGTCTATGAGGCAAGTGAACATAATGAGTCTTTCATATATCACAGTGCTATGGGGGGGCACTGCTCAGCAGAGAAAACTCTTTAAATGGGGAGGTATAAAGATAGAGAGTATCCCTAACCCAAGATGCTGCCTCCCTACATCCTATCACTGTGTGGGTGATGAGATTTACCCAAATAAAAAATAAACTATATATATGTATAATGAATAAAACCACGAAGGAAAGGAGACAGAATGGTGCTTAAGCACTTTCATCTAATGACATCCTCAGGATAGACAAAAGCGCTTGAGCACCATTCTGTGTTTTGTTTCCTTCATGGTTTTATTCATCATAAATATTTTTTACATGTTACTTTCATGAAATAATTTTCATTATATATATATATATTATATATATATATATGATCAAAAGTATTCGGACACCGCATGGTTTTGGGAAAAATGGTTTTATTATGGCATTTAGTAACCAGTAGGTCCACCCTTTGCTTTTATTACAGCGTCAACACGTCGAGGCATACTTTCCACCAGTTTTCGGTAAGTCTGTGCAGGAATGGCTCGCCATTCCTCTTGCAGAGCTGATGCAAGAGATGCAAGTGAAGCCAGGCGTGGTGTGCGGTTTCGTATCCGTCGCTCCAGTTCGTCCCACATGTGCTCAATTGGGTTGAAATCGGGGCTCTGAGCAGGCCAGTCTAACAAATCCACCTTATTTTCACGAAACCAGTCCTGCACACGCCTTGCAGTATGGCAGGGAGCTCGATCCTGTTGAAACAAACAATGGCCATCTCCGTAGTATTGCCACAGTGTAGGAAGGGCCGAATTGTCCAGAACGTTGAGATAAACGTCAGCGTTCATGGTAGTGGGTATAACAACCAACGGGCCGAGCCCTTGCCAGGAAAAACAACCCCATACCATGATGGACCCTCCACCGAACTTCACCGTTGGACGTACACAGTCAGGAAGAAGCCGTTCTCCGGGCTGTCGCCACACCCAAACACACCCATCAGACTGGAAGAGTGAATACCGCGACTCGTCGCTCCAAAGAACAGTTTTCCAGTCCTCCACGGTCCAGGAACGACCGACGGGAGACACACCAGGCCAAACGACGCATGGCATTAACTTTTGTAATCAGTGGCTTGTGTACAGCTGCTCTACCATAATAACTGAGTCTGTGCATCTCTCTGCGGATAGTTACAGTACTAATGGAGGTACCGGATGCTCTTCCTACCTCCTCAGCAATGGAAGCGGCAGAGGACGTGCAGGACTTCTTGACATGTCGTACCAGACTTCTTCTATCACATTCCGTCAGTTTGCATGGTTGTCCGGAATGTTTTTTCGCGTTAGTTGCACCGTCGTGCTTCCATCTCATGATAACATCTGCTACAGTCGACTTTGGTATATCCTGTTTGGCTGCAATGTTTTGTATAGAAACGTTACTTAAATAACATCTGATGATGAGTCCACGTTGGAACTCGGAGAGTTCACGTCCGCGCGGCATGGCTTCACAACAGTTACTGATAACTTAACAGAACACCTCAGCATTATAGTTTCGCCACGCTTTTTCCCAGCATACCTTTTGGCGAAGGTGATATTTGCAGAAATGCGGATTTTCCGGGGTGTCCGAATACTTTTGATCATATAGCATGACTCCAGATTTGAAAAAATTTACTGGAGCACAGCTCTGAATTTACTTTTTTTTCCCTTACACCACTAGATAGGTTAATGATAGTAAACTCTTGAATTGACAACATACCAATTACAAATTGTTTTAGCTAAACATAATAATACAATAATGTACAGTTTATAACTCACCTGAAGCTTATTTATTCATTGCAGCAGCAACAGTGGACGATGTTAGACCTTGCATGTAGGCATTTGTTGTGAATTTACCACCATGTATGCTTGGCCACTGATCAATGGCTTTCTGTGTGATCATTACAGCAGATCTAGTGCCTGTTGCTTTATTAGATTTGGATGCAACACTTGAACTTGAAGGCATATTTTGACTCTTCTCTTTATTAACCACAACAGCTTGGTGAGTTTCTTTTTTTGTTAGGCGCAAAATTGCATTCAATGTCTTCTGGATTTGGGAATTTTCAAATTCCTCTAAAGCAGTTTTGTTAGTCTGCTGCACAGATTCCTCACTTACCTTTTGTTTCTTAGGTGGAGGAGAAGCACTTTCTTCAGTCTGTGAAACATCGTGAAAAAGTTTCATTTTCTAGATTAGCAGTTGATGAAGTTGGTTCATTTTTCTGAGGTCTAGCACTAGCACATTTTGTGAACAAACTAAATGACTGCTTTGCCGTATCTCTTTGTTGCACTTCATCCTGGTATTTCTTTACTGCAATATCTAAGCTGTGGGCCCAAACTCTGGGACCTCTTGTATTGTAACAAATATTTTTTTTGGAATTAAAATGTTCCTCCCAGTTTTGCTTCTTTGAATATTTGTTCTTGCATTGACCACAAAAGTAACCCCTTTTAACACCCTCACTTTTCTCTCCAACTTCATCAATATTAGGATCCATTATTGATTATTGACTACCTGAAAAAATACAAAATAAGTAAAAGTTAGTAAATATAGTATGGTAAAAGTGAGTAAAAGTAAGTAAATATAGTACAATGAAAGTAAGTAAAAGTAAGTGCTTTAAACTTAGTAAAAGTAAGGAAGAGTAAGTAAAAGTAGGTAAGTTAAAGTAAGTAAAAGTAAGTTTAAACTTAACTAAACTTTTCAATTCTAGAGTCATGGTGGATTACTTAAAACTGCACAAGTAATTATCTGGCCAATTTATCAAACCTGGCCGAGATCAATGGAACATAGTCCAATCCTGATATTTTATATTAAAAAATATACGTTTTAATAAAATTTTAATTATCAAAACATTGAAGCTTAACAAAAAATAAAAATAATTGTTAAATATGGAATTACCAACTAAACTTAAAATAACTAAATTTGTAATTTAAAAAAATTGGTTTGTACAAGAACGTATACGCAAAAAAATTGCATAACGTCTAGTGGATGAACAAAACCCAAACCCAAATTTACTTTTTCTCATGGTCAAATTTACTGGAGCAATGCTCCCAAGATCCCAGGAATCTGGAGTCATGTCATATAGTAATATATATATATATATATATATATATATATATATATATATGAAAATTATTTCACGAAGGTAACACGTGAAAAATATTTATGATGAATAAAACCACGAAGGAAAGGAAACACAAAATGGTGCTCAAGCGCTTTCGTCTAATGACATCCTCATTAGACGAAAGCGCTTGAGCACCATTTTGTGTTTCCTTTCCTTCGTGGTTTTATTCATCATATATATATATATATATATATATATCAAATTTTGTCAGGAACATATTCTAAAATATTATTACGTCTTACAGCAACTTTTTAAGTAGCTATATTTATATATTAGCATATTACTTCATTCATATTTCAGAGAATTTACTTAAAACTATACAGGTTTTGGGATTAGTAACACCCTAAAAGATTTAACTTCTCTAATTAATATTAACTTTGTCATTAATAAGGAACTAAAACCTTTATATAGCAAGTGACAATTATAACATCATATTTCTTTAAAAAAATAAAAAAAAATTTACTGAAGTAGTTTAGCACAAATTTACCAGATCTGATGTATCACTTTTCGAGCTAAATTATTAGTTTCAAATCTGTCAGTCACCATTTAGATTACTACTGTACAGTAGTACTTTTTGACAGTGTGGGACTTTTTTCCCATTTTCTATAGCTAAGATTTGGAATCACTTTACTCCTCTTTTTAAAATTTACGTGTTACTTTAGCCAAACTCCTCATAACCATAAATGCTTTAAAGTAGTTTGTTATGATGAGATAATCTAATAAATGTTTAGCTATTGCATTTAGCTAGGCCTAGCTTTCGAATGATAGATACTGTAACTACCAGTGCCATATTATAAAATATTTATTTTTAAAACTCAAATTTTACATCTTTTTACTTGAGCAATAATTTCAAATATTTATTTGGCTGATATGCAGTTTTGGGGCCACTAGATTTTTTGATGGTCAAAATTACAGCAATTTCATGATACTAATTAGGGTATATCTTATGCCTAGGTTTGGCATATGCTAGATTAGGTGGTCATTGAAGATTAGTTAGTACTATTCCACATCAACATTTAGCCAATCGGGGTTCAGTCATTAATAAATTGCCAAAAGATAGGTGGCCCTAGAACTATATATTTAGCTACTATACACTTATTTTAAAACTATGAAAAATTAATTCTGGTCTCATATACCAAGTCTATCTTCTTTACATACCAACAGTTCTTATTTTTTTATTCCTTTTATATAAATACTGATGAATCAGTAAAGGAATTATTGGGATAAAACTCTTCAAAGAAGAGTATTATCACAAAAAAGGAACACCCATTAAGATATTTTTTAAACTTTTCATCTTAATATGGCCAGTTAAACTGCAATAATACCTAGTTAGGCTATTAGTAATACTAGTTAGGCTGTTAGATTGAGTTGCTTACGTTAAGATTTGTCATTTAAGTTGATAAGAACTAAGAAAGGAAGATTGGGCCAAGTTGGTCCTAAAACCAAAAGGACCTGTTACTAGTCAGAACCTGGTGCTGAGTGGTAGTTAGTCAAAATCATGGAAAAGATTTTATTGCATACACCTATAAAATCTTGTACTAATTTAGAGTAAGTACAGTTGTAGGCATGATGATAAAAAGCTAGACCAACTTAGTTTATGGATGACTATTCCAGTACCCACATTTTTATCCAAATTGATTCTGATGATCCTACACCATTTTAAACTTTTGTACCAAGATTAATACCCAAACAAACTTCCGGACTAAGGTTGTACCAAGAACTCTTAAAGGTTTATTCATGCCAGTCAGACTGCAAAATCTACAAAATCTTTCTATGTCTTATCTATCCTGCGAGCAGTCCAGCGCGCGCACACACACACACACACTTCTCCCTAGGCTATTCCCTCACTACACATACATGCATCTTACACACTATGGTACACAACCTCTTCAAAATTTCTATTAAAAAAAATGAAGTGGCTCCAGAACCTGCATGCAGGTTCTACATCTTACAGGCTACAGAACCTGCACACAGGTTCCAGAGCCCATATACATGTAATAACTACAGAACCTGCTAGACTGTCAGAATTGTGCAGAAAGGTTTTTAGCTTATGAAATAGGTTCATACTATTATCTATCTATAATATATCGTAATCACAACAATTCTAACAAACATGCCAAATAGGGCATAAAAACAGCAATGTTGGCAACTCTGCTCAATGAGGACTCCTCTCCCCAAGCAAGTGAATGATTTTATTTTGACTTTGGATTAGACTTCTTCCACGAAATGGCTCCTTGGCCCACATGCCAGCAATGTAGCCTACAGACTACATGGCCAGTATGTTAGCCAAGGAGCTAAAGATAGGGTCACTGACAACATGGCTGGCATAATATATATATATATATATATATATATATATATATATATATATATATATATGTATGTATATATATATATATAATATATATATATATACAGGGTGGGCCGTAAGTTTCCATACATAGGAAAAATAAACATTTTTTTTATGGACAACCACTTTTATTTATATATATGCTCTACATGGTTGCCATTGTTTTGAAAACACATTTCAATACGTGTTCCCCACTGTTGATGAACACGCATTAGCACAGTTGACGTTATGCTTGTAATGGCGTTGGTGATACGTTCCTTTAGATGATTTATGTCTCGTATCTTTTCCTGATACACCATGGCCTTCAAGTGGCCCCAAAGATAGAAATCAAGGGGGGTGAGATCTGGGATCTGGGAGGCCACTCCACAGGACCATGCCGACCAATCCAAGCATCCGGAAACTGCTGATCCAAATACCAACGCACGTGAAGACCATAATGAGGTGGAGCTCCATCTTGCTGGAAGTAAACTGGGAAGTTACCTTCCTCGTTTAGCAGGGATGGGAAAATCTCTTCTTGCAACATGTTAAGATACCTTTCGGCATTAAGATTTCCACTGACAAAATTGGTCCAATAATTCTGTCACCCCATATCCCGGCCCACACCATCACTTTACTGGCACCTTGCATCTTCGTCGGACTCAGCCAGTTAGGGTTAGCATTACTCCAATAACGTATGTTTTGCCGATTAACCTCTCCATTGACGTAAAAATTTGCTTCATCAGTAAACAAGATCTTATGTCAAACGCATATTCTTAGGGTATCTGAAACATAAAAACAAACGTTTAATTTTTCCTATGTATGGAAACTTACGGCCCACCCTGTATATATATATATATGACACACAGACTGTGCATAGAATAAGGAACTCTTGTGGGAAAATTAAATCCACTATAGTCTGAATAAGTAATGGCAAATGACAAACACTATAGTTCTTTCTCTTTCATGATGTTAGCCCAACGTGGGCAACAGGTCACTCACAAAGATGCCCAAAAAATATAGCTTTCCTCACCAGCTATCTGCAGGATCCAGCTTTGGGACAGGATCGAGGGTTTACAGCTATGTACACCTACTCTACTATATTCAGAACTTCGATATAAGCAAAAGACTCATTGCAGTCACGTCAGATTGAATACATCAAAGAAAAAGGGGTAACTATTATACTTTTAGCCAAAAACCAAAACTTCAACCTTAACTGGCAAAATTGAGCATCCACTTTTCAAGGCACATAACATGTCTGTTTCATGATAGGATTGAACTCAGAATAGTCCCCTGAGGTTTTTTCATGATACACACAGACCATGCAAGGAACAAGGAACTCTTCTGAGAAAACTAAATCCACTCTAGTCCAAATAAATGACAAACACTATAGTTTTTTCTTTTTCAGGATGTTAGCCCAATGTGGGCATTATTCATGCCCATTATTCATACCTATAGCTATCTGTCCAGCTTTGCAGGTAGTTGGTGAGGGAAGCCGTGTGTATCATGAAAAGATCTCAGGTGACCATTCTGAGTTCAATCCCATTATACCTCATTAACCTCATTGACATTCTATGTGTTGGTCTCTCTTCACACAAAGGTCAAGCTGGTGGTCCTGCCTCTAGGCCTGGCTTGGTGGAGGAGCAAGTTGCTTTCTTACGCTCTCCACCACACATAGGCAGGTACACCCAGCTCATCTGGTACCATCCTGAGCCAGGCATCTAGTCTTGAAGACCAACTTTGACCCCTGTAATGTTTCCAAGTTCTTTTGGAAACTGGTTAAAAAGTCTTGGTCCCCTGACAACCAAGCTATTTCCCTTCAGTGTTGAAGAGGTCCCTTGTCAGGCCTTTAATTTGGGAACACTACACATTCTGCCTTTTCTATTTTCCAGCGTTGTTTGAATGTTAATTGTGGGTGCTTTCCTGTTAATGGGAATACCCAACCACCCACTACCAAACTGTTTATTATGTATTTTTGCTCTCGTCATTTTCTTTTGAACTAACGAAAATATCACAACTTAACCTAACCAATTATCAAAGGCATACAGTTGACCTAACCAGGTATTCAATTAACCTAACTGGGCATTCAGTTGACCTAACTGGGCATTGAATTAACCTAACAGGTTAATATAATGGAAAATTAACCTAACAGGTTAATATAATGGAAAATGCCCAGTTAGGTCAACTGAATGCCTAGTTAGGTTAATTGAATCCCTGGTTAGGTCAACTATATGCCTTTGATAATTGGTTAGGTTAAGTTGTGATATTTTTCTTAGTTTAAACGAAAATGACAAGAGCAAAAATACATCATAAACAGTTTGGTAGTCCCGATAATATGTAAGTACCAAATTTATTAATCATTTAAATGAAATTAGTTAATATGTAAGCGATAATCAGTTAGCAGGGGGCCAAAATGTCTGTCATTTAAAATTGCAGAAAAAACGTTGCTGCTTTCGGTACATTGTCGCCACATGAATTATGCAAGATACAAGTCCAGATGATGGCAGGCAGTTGGGTATTCCCATTAACATGAAAGCACCTAATTGTGTTTAGTTCTAGGTTTGGTACATTTTTTTTTATAATTTTCCATATGTAGATTATGGTGTACCTCTTCTTTTTTCCATGGGGTACAGATTTAGTTCATGTAGTCTTTCCCAGTAGACG
The DNA here is from genome assembly GCA_023014485.1 of Bathynomus jamesi. Classification (NCBI taxonomy): domain Eukaryota; kingdom Metazoa; phylum Arthropoda; class Malacostraca; order Isopoda; family Cirolanidae; genus Bathynomus; species Bathynomus jamesi. Next base: position 1,310,378 of record JAJOZX010000083.1, read on the forward strand.
AGTTCTTTGCAGCCATCATCAGAAAATATATATATACAGGGTGTCCCAAGAGGAAATGTCAAGAATGCACCATTTCACTTTTTGGGTATTTCTAAGTAGAAAGTATTATATCAATATGGGTCTGATTCCCAACCGTTACCGAGATACAGGCCTCTACATTTAGGTAATTAAAACAATAAAAAGGCGATCTTAGATACTATTTAATGACACTTGTGGTTTACAAAAAGTACAAACATACAATACAGTATTGCAGAATGGTTTCAAAGTGACCCCCTCTTTCTTCAATGCACGCAGCGAGCCTCCGATCCATCGAGTCTTGCCAAGGAAAATGTGGAAGTTCATTTCTGAGGATTATGAATGCATCCTGTATACGTGCAACCAACTGCTCCCTAGTTTCAGGCTTACCCTGCTGATAAACGTTACTCTTCAAGAACCCCCAGACAAAAAAATAATGTAAATAAATAATGTGAGGATCTGCACAGTTGCCAATGTATCATTAAATGTCATTGAATATTATCTAAGATCAGCTTTTTATTATGTTTTAGTTACCCAAATGTAGAGGCCTGTATCTCAGTAACAGTTGGGAATCAGGCACATGTCGATATAATACTTTCTACTTAGAAATACCCAGAGTCAAATGGTGCATTCTTGACATTTCCTCCTGGGACACCCTGTGTGTGTGTATGTGTATATATATATATACATTTCAACTGCAAAGAACACGCAGTATAATTAACATAAAGAACGCGTATGTAGGAGAATTACGACTTCTGATCGAGTGAGGACCATGGTGTAGTGGTTATCATATCTGACTGGCAATCGGAAGATCCTGGGTTCAATTTCCAGGTGGTTACCTCATTTTTTCATTCTCCCTCCTCATCTTGCGCGGAATGTTCTCCTATACAAGCGTCATTCTTTACGTATATATATATATATATATATATATATATATATATATATATATCAATGTTCCCCCACAAGGGGGTTCTAAGCTCATGCTCTTGAGTGCTCTTTGTGCTCGTTTGTACGTGCTTTTCCTGGAGGTTTCACATGCACCCTCCCGGCCCTAGTACCCAAGGATGATGGGGATCAACCCTGCAGTCCTTGTCATGCTTGGTCTTTTTCCACTTCAACTGTCCCCTCCACCCTTTCTTTTTCCTCTGTCTTTCCTCTCACTTTTTCCACCGAGATATGCCCTTTTAAATAGAGGCGAATCGGTTCTTCCTGAACTTGTTGATAGAATGAGTTTTCTTCCTTTATTAAATAAAATAAATAATATATGAATGAGACAAATAAAAGCTAACTGTATACAGTTGAATTTAAATATGCACTTGAATAATGACTTCAATATTATAAATAAGTAAGGTAATGATTAGTCTTTATGTAAAGTTAGGTGAATGACACTAGGCCAAAATGGGGCCTGTACACATTGTTACATGGTGAGATTTCTCATGTGACTGGTTCTTCGGAGAGAGAGAGAGAGAGGCACCTGTGCATCAAGAAGTCCTTGTAATGAAATTGAGGTGTGAGGCAAAGCATAAAGACATGCCTTGAAGTAGTCCTGCGCTGTGACATATGTTGGTCATGTTTGTGTTAATGAAACATCGCTAAAGTATTTGAAAATGTGTCTGCCACTATATATATATACACAATAGCTATATAGGGCCTATATCTATATATAATATATATATATATATATATATATATATATATAAATATATATATAGCTAAAACTAACACACATTTTTGTAAGTTTCTTAAAATTAATCAAAACCTACATGAAAATTACCGACTGGCCAGTTAGGTCAACTGTATACCCTTGATGATTAGTTAGGTTGTCGTAATATTTTCATTTAAACTAATGAAAATATCAAGACTTGATTTAACCAAGCATCGAGGGTATACCATACAGTTGACCTAACTGGGCATTCAATTAACCTAACATAGTGTAGTGTATCATGCATTGCACCTATATTTATAATTCATGTATAATTATCATATTTTGACCTTCACGTAAAAAAAGAAGTTTTTTACATTCAATTCATATATACATGTAATCTACTTTGTATTATTTATATGATGGATAATATAGCCTCATATTATCAAGTCTGTAGCTATTACATGTATATGGGCTCTGGAACTTGTGCACAGGTTCCATAGCTTGTAAGGTGCAGAAAAAAAGTATCACTGGCCTTGGAGACCTTGTTTTTGGCTCTATATTCTGTGGATGGGTCACTTTCACAGGCATTTTCCCTTAGCCCCCCCATTACTATATAAAAAAAACTGTACATCAGCTGATATCACTATGGCACTATTGCAGTTGAGTACCCCAACCCAAAAAATTCAATTAGGCCTACATTAAAAGAAAAATTTAAAGGATATATGGTAAAACAAACTTCATTCTATGGGATATATTGGTTAGGTTAAATTGTGATACTTTCATTAAAACTAATGAAAATATTGGTAATAGTTCAGAATATGGGTGCCACTTAACCAAAATTTGAAAAATACCATAGAGACAAAGTTGTTTCTCATTAAAATACGTTGATTGCATGTGTCACAGTCAAAAAAATGAGGTTAGAAAATTACGAAAAAACATATACAGTATTCCCTCGCTTAACACTGTTAATTAATCCCTGTAAAGTGCCGTGTTAAATGAAATCGTGTTAATCGAATATAAAAAATGTAAAATATTGTAATTTATCCAACTTTTTCTTTCAAAATTCGTTTTTAATATACTGTATATTTCTTCTTTACTACTGTACTTATAAAAAATTAAAAGGAAAAATAAAATAGGTACAAAAAATCATAAATTTATTATTCAAACATTTAATTCTTTTTTGAGAAAAATTTATAAAAAAAATCATAAATTTATTGTTCAAACAACATTTAATTCTTTTTCAAGAAAAATTTATCTAACGTAGTCTGGACGCACTTCTTCTTTCTCTTCTCTTCAAACTCTTTCTGGTAGCAGCTCAGTGCATTATCAATTGTTGCCTGCCTGCTGTTGCTATGGAAACGGAATACGTGCTAAATTTGAAATTTAAGTTTTAGGACCGTGTTGAGTGAAATTTCTTTGTGTTAAATAAAAAGGGGTTGCAATTAATAAACAATGTTAACTCGAAAACCGTGCTAATCAAAACCGTGTTAAGCGAGGGAATACTGTAGAGCTACTTCAGTGCTTTTTAGGTATGAATCTAGGAAATTTTGAGTTGGCAACCCTACTATCATTCATTCACTTCAGTTTGAAAATGGCTTCGGTCTGTGATGGATGTGCGGTGATGCTAGTAGAGCTCACAGCCGTGTTGAGAACTTGATTCATCATGTACCCTAGATGAAGACTAAAAAAGTGCATAACTTAACATATTATATTATTTGTATAATTTAGGTCTCAGGGGTACAGGGGGTGGAGCCCCCATGAAGATCACGCATCACAAATTGATCAGTATAGGGTTCAGGGTATAAGGGTTTTTCTACCAAAACATGTTAAAACCATTGGTTTCCTGTTGTTTAAGATAAATCTGACCATCGCTATTACAGTAAATTACTGCTTGTACTGTGTTCCCCCAGATTGTAAGAGGGGTTAAGGAGGTGAAATCACTTCAAGCAATAATTTACTGTAATGGCGATGGTCACATTCATACTAAACAACAGGAAACCAATGGTTTTAACATGTTTTGGTGGGGAAAAAAAATAAAATTAGTGGCACCCCTATTCTGTACCATTACCAAAATATCAACTTTAACCTAACCAATTGTCAAGAGTGTACAGTTGACCTAACTGGGCATTCAGTTAACCTGGGGGCCACACAGCAACCACGTAATTTAAACAAAAAATTATGGGGTATCCAACTGCAATAGTACCTCACTATTAGTGATCTCAGCCCATATTATATATATATAATAATTGGTTTGAAATCACCAAAAACTTCACTAGTACCAATTTTTTTAATATATTTCAGCCAAATTGATACCTAGAACTGGGAGCTTTTTGGTCAAATTACTTACTCTTAGGCCATTAACTAAGTTGCATTAAGTAGTTAATAAAGTCAACTAAGCTCTGGAAACAGGCTAAAACTAAGTCTTTTAGGCCTATCAGGCATTCCAACATTCGCACAATTCGTGGAATTTCTGGGTTTTTTGTTTTGATAGAGTGAAGCACTGATTAAAACACAAGACTACTGACTATGACTACCGGCCTAGCCTGTTTAGCCTTACCAAGCTTGTTTAAAGAAATCGACATCAGCGTCAACAAAAATTATATAATCCAGTTATTAATTTACTTTCGTGCTGATTATAGAGTCACAGTAATCTAACGAGTAAAGGCCAAAATATCACAGTTCAACTTACTTCACACACACCTGCAACACATTCAAAGCAAATAACTACCTGCTCCTGTTCACCTGTTGTACATTTTTAACAGGTACAGAAACATAAACAAACTTGAAAATCGGGCAACCAATCAGAAGTCACAAGAAAATGACGTCAGGTAATGTCTGCTAGTCCTGTTATCAAAGTAGACCAAAGTCCCACAACATTTAAATAATACCCTTTTGTGAACCGACAAAAATTTTGACCTTCACACCCAAGGCCAGTGAGATCATATCTGTGAAGCTGCATTCAAAATCTAAAGTAGTTTGTGAACCTAAAGTAAATAAGAACATAGAAGCTTAAGGATAACTCAAAGCCACAAGGGGCCAAGTGAGAGCCGTTTTAACAGAGGGGCAAGCCCCCTTATCCCGGGCCCTATATGCTCTATATATTTGCATCCTGAATAAAGTTTACAAAAGTCAGTGCTGTTTATATTTATTCTTTTACTTTGGTTGAAATAACTTTACTTGAAAATGTAGTGATTAGTGAAAACAGAGTTTTTCGAGAACTTTCATTAAGGAAAACTGGTAAACGGGGCCCGGGCCCCCTGTGGCATAACTTTCCCCGACCAATTCAAAACCTTAGAAACACCTCTGGACCAAGTTATCCATGTCCAGAAATAAAATACAAACCAAATCACCCTAAATACATACTGCAATGTTTTACTCCTCAACACTAGAACTGTACAAAGAATCCCAGCTATTTAGAAGGTTTCCCCTCAAATCACGCTTTGATCCATGAGCTTCCATCATTTAAATTCATGCAAGAACCTCAGATACTAACAAAATTCCCCAATTTTGATGGTCATAAATTGATCAATTATATATCCATCCACTAGAAAGCTCCTGGAAAAATAGTAACATTAACTACATTAAAATAAATTTCCATTAATTTTTTTTTCTTATACCAAAATCTGTCCGCAGATTTGGAGTTTGATCTGCAAGAAGAAATCATCCAAAAGTTTGGGAACCCCTGCACTAGATTGTGTCATTACCAACTAAACTTAACCTTTCTACTATTTACAAGATTTCTCTTTAATTAAAAAATGTATCACGTTCCACTGCAATTAGAAAGTCATTGCAAAAATCCACCACCCTAAAATTAAAGAAATATTTTTGTATGTCTACCCTACAATTCTTCACAATTTTTTTATAGTAACCTCTAGTTCTGTCAGTTTCTAATGAAAATTTTTTTTTTACATTTACCCTGTCTAAGCCTGCAAACATTTCGTAAAGTGCAATCATGTCACCCAAAATACACATCTGGAAGGAAAACATTCCTAATTCTTTTAACCTATCCCAAAATCTTTCCCCTCCAAATTTTATATATATATATATATATATATATATATATATATATAATATGATACACACAGACAGTGCATTGAAAAAACTCAGGGGACCATTCTGAGTTCATTCCATCTTGAAACAGACATGTTATGTGCCTTGAAAAGTGGACGCTCAATTCTACCAGTTGAGGTTTAAGTTTTGGTTTTTGGCTAAAAATATAATAGTTACCCATTTTTTCTTTGATGTATTCAATCTGACGTGAAGGCAGCGAGTCTTTTGCTTATATTGAGGTTCTAAATGTAGCAGGGCTAGGCTGCTTTAAACCCTAGATCAATGTCCCAAAGTTGGATCCTGTCTGCTTCGCAGATAGCTGGTGAGGGAAGCTATATTTATGGGACCTCTTTGCGAGTGACCCGTTGCCCACGTCGGGCTAGCATCATGAAAAAGAAAAACTATGGTATTTGTCATTTACCATTACTTATTCACTATAGTGAATTTAATTATCCCAGAAGAGTTCCTTGTTCCATGCACTGTCTGTGTGTATCATAAAAAAACTCAGGGACCATTCTGAGTTCATTCCCATATGTATATATATATATATTATATATATATATATATATATATATATATATATATATATATACTGTATATATATATGTGTGTGTGTGTGTGTGTGTGTGTGTGTGTGTATATATATATATGTGTGTGTGTGTGTATATATGTATATATACTTTAATTGCCATAATAATTTTATATATATATGTTAACCCTCCGTCTATGGCCCGGGATGGTTCGAAGTCGACGGGGGTTCTAGTTAGGTGGCAGCAACGGATGGGTGATTTGTAGTAGTTTCTTCTATACTACTCTCCGAGTTCTTCTTTAGTGGCTCGGAGAATTCTGAGAGGCTTATTAAATTCTTTGAGGTTTCTCCCCGATTCTTCTTGTAACTTATCGGGAGATTCTAATGACTAAGTTTTCTTAAGAGAGCACGGCTCGAAGGAGAAGATAAAGACTTTTTATTACTGTGTTTTACTCCTAAACTGTTACAGGTAATGCTCAGCCTCGTAGTTGGAATCAGAATAAGCATGGAAGAAATTTGTGGGGTTTATATACCCCGATTCTACTAACATCATCATTATTAAATGTTGAAGAGGCTGCATTATTTTTTGCACAATATTTGAAAATAAAGTAAATCTTTTCGCTGTGGTAAGGTTTAAACGAATAAACAAGATATTTGAAGATGAAGCCATATTTTTATCTTAAATTGCGTATTTTCAGATCTGATGTTATCATGATCTGCCAAGTTAACTAAAAGTGGAAATTGGACTATGCATCTTTACACTAAAATATGCATATGAGTAAAAATTAAAGGTTTAAGATTTACAATTAAATGCTTAGGCAAGACATGACTTCATCTTTTTATAACGAAGAGAGAATGTATACAAAACATGACATGGCAAAAGTTACTCAGGATTCATTATTAAGCTAAATCTAAAAATGATTAAGAAATTTTTAAAAAGAACAAGTCATCAATTATTTAGCAAAGTAGAAAGCACATCAAAATTTATCCCAACGGAAAAATAATAATAAAAAATAATAATAACAGTATCGCCGGGTCTACATTCCTTATGGCGACATAATGTCGGGTCGAACATTGAGTACATTGTAATTTTGGTCTACTATAAATATGATTATAATTACCAATTAATTCATTTATTATCGTTAACTACATTTCCATTAAAGTACATTGACTACGTCATTTAGACATTACATCATTAATACAGTTTCATTAAAGTACATTACATTATATTAAATTAAAGTATTACAGTTAATTATAATTAAACAGTTACTATAACTTTGTTTTGTTTTTTACAGTGTTTCATATTAATAGACAATTAAGATGTTAGAAATATAATACAAAGTACATGGGCACATACGGTATGTATTTATATACAACATAATATGTTATATTATGTTATAATATGTTATAAATTTGAATCGGAGCGAAAGGAGATTTTTATCTTAGAAGCGTTCGATTTTGCTGTGATTAGCGAAATTTGATCACTTACCTCAGCATTTCGAGTTCATTGCGGGAGGTGATATAATTAAAATAAAAATAAAAAAAATAATACGAGAACGTATTTGTGCGTTTTCGAACGAATGCATAAAGTTTTGCGTTTCATAGACTGACACGAGTAAAAATGAATATTTAATAAAATTTATATAGGATAATGGTCAAGATAAGATATGGACGTATAGATGAATATGATTGAATAATAATATTTATACTACATAACACCACAACATTATTATTAAAGAATTTACCATACATTGAATACGGAAGATGTCCAAATACTAAGCACGTGATTCAGTGTAAAAGGTATGGGAAACGTAAAGAGAATTAAGTTATTTTATGACGTCATAGTGTATAAGTCATTATTAGAAAAGATGAATTAGAGAAATACAGTAATGAATAAAGAAGTACAAATCGAAATTCTATCCAAAACTCGCTTAGGCGATTTTGGTTTCTCATGTAAAAATGATGTAATGTCTAAATGACGTAGTCAATGTACTTTAATGGAAATGTAGTTAACGATAATAAATGAATTAATTGGTAATTATAATCATAGTTATAGTAGACCAAAATTACAATGTACTCAATGTTCGACCCGACATTATGTCGCCATAAGGAATGTAGACCCGGCGATACTGTTATTATTATTTTTTATTATTATTTTTTATTTTTCTGTGGGAAGAAGTTATTTTATGACGTCATAGTGTATAAGTCATTATTAGAAAAGATGAATTAGAGAAATACAGTAATGAATAAAGAAGTACAAATCGAAATTCTATCCAAAACTCGCTTAGGCGATTTTGGTTTCTCATGTAAAAATGAATATGGATTATTCATTGTTCATTTTTACATATATATATATTTGGGGGGGGGGGGTGTTTAACCTCCTTCGCAACATCTAAGGTCATATGACGGAGGGGACCTACAGTTTTATGTGGGATCCGAACCACGGGTCGCTACATAATCTGGGCGCGGAGGACGGGTCTCCCATGCAACTACTACCCAGACCCACTGTCGCTTAACTTTGCTGATCTCCGGGAAGCGGTGTTACAACATTGCAATATTGGCCACGACGTAGCCCACATATATATATATATATATTCTTCTTTTTTATATTATGATATATATATTTCCGCCTATCTGTCTGTCTCTCCTTTATGCAAGCGCAAACCGTTTGACCTAGAGCTACCAAATTTGGCACGGGAACCTCTTATGGGATGAAGAATGTCAACACAGAGTCGGTCAGCCTGTCTGTTTGTCTGTTTGTATTACGGGCGGAAATGTGAAGCTCAAGATTTTCATGACTGTGTTCTTTTACAGTTTTATTGACCAAATAATTGAATCGACAGTAATTGGGAGTTCAATTATTTGGTCAGGGGGGTTTCGGGGGATATCTGATCAGATTCAGAAATCTTGACACAATGTGAAGCTCAAAATTTTCACGGCTGCGTTCTTTTCTGTAGTTTAGCCTGTCTGTTTGTCTGTTTTGAAATTTATCCCGGGCAGTAATGGTGGAACGGTGGGGGTGGGGTAAGTGGGAAGAGGGGTGGGGGTAATGGGGGAGTGGGTTAGCCCCCAAGTTGCATAAAGGGGGGTGAGGGGGTTTTGGGGGGCATTCAGTTGACCTAACCGGGCATTCAATTAACCCGGGCAACGCCGGGTACCTCACCTAGTATATATATATATATATATACTGTATATATCTTGCATGAAATGAGGAGACCCTGTCTGTGTATAATATTCTAAATGTAACCTAACATATGAATTGTAAAGTTCAATTAATTATCACTGTACCATTTACCATTTCCAACATTTTATTAACTGTTTCTAGCCTCAAGGCATTCATCGCCTTGAAGATTTAAAAAAATTGGTAATAATTACTCCTAGATCTTTCCCTCATTTACAACAAATTTCTACACATTTCATACCCAAATTCTCTGTTGCTCCCTCCTATATGAAGAACTTTACATTTTTGCCAACTCAAGAGCATTTGCCATTTATCTGCTCAGGCTACAGGTTTATTTAAATCTCTTTGTAACCTATAACTACCGTCAAGCCTTTTGACTGTTCCAGCTAGCTTTGTGTCATCCGCAATTTTCAGTGTTGGGAGTAACGGCGTTACTAGTAATGCCGTTATGTAACGATGTTACTTTTTAGTAGTTGTAGCGATAACGCCGTTACTTTTGAGATGTTGTAATGAAAATGGTAAGGCGCCGTTAAAAAATTATGTAACGCTATTTTTGCTAAAACCGAACACCCCCACCCCCTGTAACGTTTCGTACCAGTCTCTGTTTCCTATCTTTTAGTCAATCCGTTTTCTCATTCAATGTATCAGTTTCTCGGAGACACTAGCACTGGACCTCCGATCCTCTACCTAGTTCAATATCTGCCCCGAGGTCCCATGTTGTTTTAGTCTATACAAAAGTAGTTTTCGAGGAATTTATTAAATACTTTAGTAAAATCTAAATAAATAATATTAATATATTTCCCTTGGTCTACCTGGTCAGTGACACTCTCAGAACCCAAAAGATTTGTTAAAAAAGACACCTGATCTAAATCCATGTCGTGAGTCTAATACTAGGTTGTATTAAGCAAAGTGACTCTTAATGCATCTTTTATTAGTTTTTCAAGAACTTTCCCAACCACTGGTGTCAGATTAACTAGCCTATAATTACCTAAATCGCTTATTTCCTTTCTTAAAAATAGGTATCCCTTTCCATTCTTCAGATATTTCTGCAGATTGCAGTGACCTGTAAAACATACGGTAATGCTAAATACCTCAGCCAAACAATCCCCCTGCCCTGCAGGGCATAAAGTATCCTGACATAAATATTATCAGGTCCGGCTGCCTTATTAGGTTTTAATTTACTCATTATATGTAGCCTAATATATTATATTTTTTTATAGTAACTAATACTAAATGTTAAGCTTCGCTGGATTAAAATGTTTGTGCTCAATTTTTTAATGAAGTTATTTACATCTTATAGTGGGATATATATATATATATATATATATATACGGTGCATCTTGCTCCTGAGGAATCATGCATACAGACCTCTAAAGACAACTGTCTGCAATACAAACTAACGACATATGCACGGAAATAATTATGGACCAAATTATTCATTGGATTATAACTTAGAGCAGTGTTGCTTCTGATGGTGATAAGCAAATACAGAAGCTCCATTAGTATGCTGACCCGTTATATACTTGACAATGATGACGCGAGCTGCTCGTAAACTAATAGGTGGAGCAGAGCTTCGTGTGAAGCAGTTACACCTTTCTTCTGACTTGCATTTAATCTGTTAACACATGTCTTAAAAATTAAGGTTATACATATATATATATGAATAGAAACGACATAAGTATTAAGGAACGTCTCTGCACACGAGGAGGAGAGATAACGAATAAATGAAAAATGAGGCGAACCGCCCGGGAATCGAACCCAGGGCCTTCCAATTGCCGGTTGGACGCGCTACCATTATGCTACGAACCTCGCTTAATCACAATTCGAAATTCTCCCACATAGGGCAGAAACCAATGCCCTGAGAGGGCACCCTCACAAATCACATTTCGATTTGTGATTAAGCGAGGTCCGTAGCATAATGGTAGCGCGTCCAACCGGCAATTGGAAGGCCCTGGGTTCGATTCCCCTGCGGTTCGCCTCATTTTTCATTTATTCGTTATCTCTCCTCCTCGTGTGCAGAGACGTTCCTTAATACTTATGTCGTTTCTATTCATTTTATACTGCGTGGTCATTGCAGTTATATGCGCATATTCACGATTTGTGAGGGTGCCCTCTCAGGGCATTGGTTTCTGCCCTATGTGGGAGAATTTCGATTTGTGATTAAGCGAGGTTCGTAGCATAATGGTAGCGCGTCCAACCGGCAATTGGAAGGCCCTGGGTTCGATTCCCGGGCGGTTCGCCTCATTTTTCATTTATTCGTTATCTCTCCTCCTCGTGTGCAGAGACGTTCCTTAATACTTATGTCGTTTCTATTCATTTATATACTGCGTGGTCATTGCAGTTATATGCATATATATATATATATATATATATATATATATATATGCTGTCACAAAAAAGTCCCGGATCTTGTAGGTTATAATCAGAGTTGGGCACGTTACTTTCTATAAGGGCGTTACCGCTACCGTTACATTGATAAAAAAGTAACGTCGTTACCACTTCAGTTACTTCTATCAAAAAATAACGCGTTACCGTTACCACTACCTTTACTTTTAAGAAAAGACTAAAGGGACCAAATGTAGAATTCGGACCCCAGCCTTCTTTAGTTAGCTTTATAAGGCTAACTAACGAAAATATCATGACCTAACCTAACCAATCGTCAAGGGCGTACAGTTAACCTAACGATTGGTTAGGTTAGGTCGTGATATTTTCGTTAGTTAGCCTTATAAAGCTAACTAAAGAAGGCTGGGGTCCGAATTCTACATTTGATCCGACTAAAGAGTAAAAAAGCTTTAATAATACCAAATCTAATACACTATTTCAGAAATGAAGCCTTATATATATATATATATATATATATATATAATATAGAGAGAGAGAGAGAGAGAGAGAGAGAGAGAGAGAGAGAGAGAGAGAGAGATATATATATGTAACAGTTTTTTTGCGCACACCTACAGGTCGCTACAATTGGTGTAGGACAATGCAGTTTTCACCATTCGATGCGTCTTTTTATTGTGCAGTGCCCATGCTAAAAAAAAATTCCCTAACATAATTCCTTCCCCCCTTTTAGGGGTACAGTTCTTCCCATACCTGTACACGCATTTTTTTTAATTTTTCATTTTTAATCATAATTTTGGCACAAAATAAGTCAATATTTACTAAACATTTAATATCATTCGATTCACAAAAGATTTATTTATCGATTCAATTTAAAAAAAATTATATATTTTTAAAATTCATAAAGAACTTTTTGCAAAAAACTAAAAACAAACATGCATTTTTAAAATTCAATGATTTTTATACAAAATATTTTGATATTTGTTATAATTTTAACATTTTTCGATTCACAAAAGGTTTCCTTATCGATTCAGTACAAAAAATTACATAATTAAAACGGGCAATTTAAATAAACACGAGTTTAAAGTTAAACGAGCCACACTCGAAATTATTTACCGTGACTTTTGTGCGTTTTATTACTGTGGCTTTTGTACAAATAATTTTACGTATACACAAACAATTTGATAGGATATTGATTTATCATTCTATTTTTTAGTTGTCATAGAAATACGTTAATTAAGTTATCTGATTAGATGCGCTTTTATAGTTGAAGATCATTTTTAGAAAATTATTTATTTTCCCCACTTTAAAATATTACAAAATTTCTATTAGGTATCCTAATATCATTATGCCTGTCGCTGTAAGTAAGAAAATAGCAATTATTTTCCATTTTATGAAAATTTCGGACCCCCTAGGCCTACAAAACCAATTTTCCCCTTTTCTTTATAAAAAATTGTTGATTTTCGGAAGTCTTTCGGTTATAAATTTGTATTGTTTATCTATAATAATATAATAATAATAATAATAATAATAAAAAGACGTGTGTGTGTGTGTTTGTGTGCATGGCCGTAACTATCTATGAGGTCACCGAGGTCCGGACCTCGGTAATTATTTCCTAAAAAAAAAAAAAGAGACTGAACCGTGAAATATTGCTGCAGCTTTAATAAAAGTATTTTTGCTAACAGGTCCCTTTGTACAGTATTTAATTATAGACAAGGGTTTTGTGTTTAGTGTATAGCTTGGGTTGTGTTTGTAGATGTCATTTTGGTCTGAATTTTGCTCGTCCCGCCGCGCTCGAAAAAAATCTGGACCTCACTAATTTCTAAACCCTAGTTACGGCCCTGTGTGTGTGTGTGTGTGTGTGTGTGTGTGTTCCAGCCATCAGCCATAACTCCAAAATGGAAGCAGTTACAGTACAAACATGAAACTTCACACACACATATTGATTAGGTCCCAAAGTTGTGCACGTGGGTGTTAATAAATTAAATAATTAATTTTAAAACATTAAATGACGTCATCAAGATCATTACGAAACCTATGGTAAAATTATTGAATACCCGGTTAGGTTCATTGAATGCCAGGTTAGGTCATCTGTACGCCCTTGACGATTGGTTGGCTTAAGTCGTGATATTTTCGTTGGCTTTAACGAAAATATCATGACGTAACCTAACCAATCGTCAAGGGTGTACAATTAACCTAACCGGGCATTCAATTAACGTACCCGGGCATTCAATTAATCTAATCGGGCATTCAGTTGACCTAACCGGTCATTTAATTAACCTAATCGGGCATTCAGTTGACCTAACTGGCCATTCAGTTTACCTAACCGGGCATATATATATATATATATATAGCGTTCAACATCCACCCCGGCAACGCTGGGTCGTTCCGCTATACTCTATATGACAAAAAAAAAAATCAAAAGAAACTCAAATAAAAAATTGGCCTGTCCAAAAAAACCTAATCTTGCAGATTTTTTAGGTGTGTGTTGTTCGATTTCAGGAATACAAGTTTTTCAAAATTGGCATCTGATCGTCCTCCTCGTTTGGAGTTGCTAACAGCTAATTAACAGCTAATAAATGATACTACACAAATGATCAGTTTGAAAGTAACGAGTAGCGAATAACGATTGAAATCGCTCTAAAAAGTAGTGCCTTTACCATTTTCGTTACATCTCGAAAGTAACAGCGTTACCGCTACAGCTACTAAAAAGTAACGCCGTTACTCCCAACACTGGTTATAACCCATCATTTACTTCATTTTTCATATAATACAACAACCCACAAGATCCGGTTTTTCTTATGTAGAATTTAAATCTGAATCTATTTTCTTCTATGGTATTTCTTGTGCAAATTGATATTAACGGATTAAAATTGAAATAGTATGGTCATAATTATTCGATTTATCCCTGCGGGTATGATTTTAATATGAGAATAGGTTTTTCTGGTGTATTTTGGTGTATTTTATTCATATTTGACCTTCATTTCTTATGCAAATGAATTATTGAATGCCCGGTTAGATCAACTGTACGCCCTTGATGATTGGTTAGGTTGTCGTGATATTTTCGTTAGTTTTAATGAAAATGAAAAATGAAGATGAAAATGAAAGTGTTTATTGGCAGACTATAGTCCATATGACAAATATTATAAATACAATGACAGTTCATATACTAAGGATAAAAATATACACAACTCATTAGAAATAATACAGTAATATGGAAATTAAGTGGAGCTACAGACAGACGTTTTCGTACCAAGAAGTCCACAGCTTAGAGCAGGGGTCCCCAACCCTGTGCCCGCGAGCATCATGGTGCCCGCCGACCCGTTTGCGTGTGCCCGCCACTGACTGACTACGATTGACAAGTTTTTATTTAAATTTTTAATAAAATGTTAAGCATGTTACATATTTTAAATATTTAGTTACTAAATATTTAAAATATGTAACATACTTAACATTTTATTAAATTTTAGTAGTTAATTACAGAAACAGATGCTCATTTATTTGAAAATAATTATTTCTTTATAAATAAATTAAGTTATCGTTTTGATAATTTTTTTAAGATCTTAGTTAGCCCATCCTTGTTTTTTTTTTGTGTATTATGTTCATTATTTTACATAGGAATTAAATTTTTTTTTTGTGTATTATGTTCATTATTTTACATAGGAATTAAATTTTTTTTTTGTGTATTACGTTCATTATTTTACATAGGAATTAAATGTTTTTTTGTGTATTATGTTCATCATTAAGTCCAACTATAAATTTGCATTGAAAAAATAAATGGTGCCCGCCGCACCGGTAGTCTTGAATGTGCTCTTCGGCACAAAAAGGTTGGGGACCCCTGGCTTAGAGGATAAACGGCAGGACTTACGGATAGCTTGGATAATCGGGTTGGTTGATTTTTTAATTCTTTGCATTAGACTGTATTGAACAAGTCTTGTTACCTCCGGGAAGTTCGGGACATTGCGGGTAGCAAACATTTGCGAAGCTGAGCATCTCGGGGGTAATTTATGTAAGAGTCTAAAAGACCTGTTGTACAACAAATTTAGAGTTCTGCCAGAACCTTTTTTATAATTCACCCAGAGTTGCTGTCCGTATATATTACTGCAGAAAGTACGAAAGAGAATGTCTTTAGCACAAAGATTTCGAGATTGTTTTCTTATATCCGAGTCATCACTTAAGGAGCTGGTAATAGTTTGACCCAAATACTTTACCTCTCATTTTAAACTTAATGTCACCTGGCTGATTATAGCTTTTAAGATGAAATTGCATAACCTTAGTTTTTGTAACATTAAAAAGAATATGTTTCTGCGAATACACTTCGCAGACTTTTAGTAGCCGATCCAGACCTTTAACAGAGGGACTTATTAACACCATATCATCGGCATAAACTAAGTTATTTATCCTTGTGTTATCTATACAACATCCTACTGTTGCCTCATTAAGTGAAGCAATTAATCCGTCAATATACATATTAAACAGCATAGGGGAGAGCAAGGAGCCTTGTCCCACCGCGCAAGAGGAGCCAAAACATTCGGATAGTACATTGCCCCACCTAACAGTGAAAGATTGGTGGGAATACCAAAATTTCAATAAATTTAATATGTACATGGGAACCTTCCTGTCTTCTAGTTTTTTAAATAAAATATTGTGGTTCACTCTATCATGCCTTACTTATATCTAGGAAACAGCTATAAATAGTTGAATTACTGTCAATGTATTTAGATATTGTTTCTTTAAGTACATAGATACACAGGTCAATTGAGTGGGACCTTTTAAAACTAAAATGATTAGGAGATGTTCATAGGTAATCATTTAATCAGAGTAACAAGAGTTTTTCTAGTAGTTTCGAGAAGCAGGAAGCGACAGCAATAGGCCTGTAATTATTGCTGGACAGAATGTCTCCATACTTATTTTTGACCAGGGGCAAGATATATACCCTCATGAACTCTGCAGGGATATAGCTATGAGCAAGCATGGCTGATAAGAGCAATGATATATGCAGACATACTACGTCATTGACATATTTTAAATGCTCATTCGATAGGTCATCTACCCCTGACGCAGAACCAGTCTTTAACTCTTTAATTAACCTCTTTACTTCAAGAACTGATATCAAAGTATTTTCCCTTGTTTGTCCCTCCCACAGGCGTTTCGCTGCAATCTATCTTAAGATTATCCCTACTCACACTGTTAAGAATGTTAGAGTAGTGGTTTTTCCACCGCTTTGCAATTTCATCCTCCCCCGACACCCCATCGATTGTCGGAAGGAGGACACTTTTGACACCCGTTTGATTCTTAACAAATTTCCAAATTTTTTTATTATCGTTATTTATGCGAGCTTCACAGGCTTTTGATGCTCGAATAGACTCTTCTTCCTGTTTACATCGCCTTATGGCCGCCTTATACTGACCCCTACTTTTACACATATTCATGTATACTGGTCCTAATCTGGGTCTACCATGAATGCACCACAAATCATAGGCGTCTTTCGATTCCCTCTTCAGGGGGCCAATAAAATCATTCCATCCAGGAATAATCTTAATATGATAGTTGTAAGATTTAATCAGGGGGCTTCCTGCTTCTCTTAACAGGGATACTATCTTACTATAATACCTATCTATGAGTTTAAAGTGAGAATCATTTGAGGAAGGATTATTAGTTTTATTACAGGCAAGATGCAAAATTTCTAAATTATTAAAGAGGTGACCTGTTCTGTCTTTGTATTCTATTCTCTGTTGCATATTAACATTAGACCAATCGACGCGATTATTCTTACCTATTGAATTCTTGCTATGTCGTGTTGCGAATAAATTGGTAAAATTAATTAATAGTTCTAATGGTCTATGATCAGAAAGGACGAAATCATGCAGAATATGAATTCTAACAATTCGACCCTTTAGATTATTACAAGTGAGAATGATCAATCCACCTGGTGGTACCACTCATACAGACATGTGCAGTAAATACTTTAGATGTATTTAAATAATAAATACATTACTTGAAAATAAAAGTAATTAAATACTAAATAAAATTCATGTTTTCAGAAAGTATTTAAATACTAAATACATTACTCCTAAGATGTATTTAAATACATTTCAAATACAATTTAGATACTTTTCAAAAAGCACATAAAATCACTAAATCAGCTTAGAATCAAATAAAATGGAGAAGTCGCAGAAGTAGACGCTGCAATTGTTTTGTGGCACAGAAGACAAAGTCTTCACTTTACTACCATCTTTGGAAGTTATTCGGAAATATTTTCCATCAAAAAGTGGGTGCAAGTGTGATTCGCTATTTTTATTTTCACTTCCACCATCAACAAATTCAACTTATGCTATCAAAGTGGGAACAATATATGAGAAAGAGAAAACGTCATCAACTTGAGAAGTCTAAGCATCATTATCGCGTTTGCATATACGTTTTGTGTTTCGTATTTATCAATTATTACGAAAAAATCTTTTATAACTTCAAGAGCCTAATCATTTTCATTAATCAGTAAAGTAACATAAATATCATCAACTGTTGCTACAAAATAGAAGTCAACATCTTCCTTCCTTGACTAATCAAATTTAAAATTAGAAAGAGCCGTTTTGAGCAGAAAACTGAGATTTGTTTATAAAAAACCTCTGAACAGGTAACTAGAACAACGTGAAAAAAGTGTTAGCAGCTGACGAGGAAGCTTCTAACAGTGGCTGCATCCTCCAGCGCGGGACACGTCAACGCGAAGAAGAGGCGACGTCAAACCAAAACATCAACGCGCTGGTGGCCAAACTTCCTCAAATCTCCGTGCAACAGGCTGTCTTCGGTTGGCCAGACTGGCAGTCGACGGCCTGTTGCGTGGCACGGTCAGAGTGCCGATCGGCTCCCGGGGCCAGACCTATTCTCAGCGTGCTATTTTTTCAATTACAGGGAGCAATTGCGTGCTCCCCGAACTACTCTTACTCTCTGGCGACATTAAGACTAATCCAGGCCCCACTACAACTTACACATGTCACCATACACAAAGACATAGACACAATAGCACCATGAGACACATACAGAAGTATAATATTAACATATTACAGTACAACGTAGATGGCCTCACAAACAAAATCATGCAGCTTAGGGAATTTGTACACAAACAAAACATTCACATAGCACTTATACAAGAAACAAAACTAAAACGCACACACAAAACGCACACACAAAACACCCACCATCCCTGACTTCACGACGATCCGTCAAGATCGTACTGGGGGTCACGGAGGTGGACTCATCACTTACATACGTAAAAGCATTAGCTACACTGATGCTACCCAAAACATTACAAACACAATCCAAGCAGATAACACGATAGAAATCCAGGCAGTTAACATTAAAACACAACACCACACTAATCAACATTTACATCCCACCAGATAGTTCACCTCAGGTGCCAGCCAATTACAATCCACAGTTACACAATCTGGCCTCCCTCACTAATGTCATCTTAGGAGGAGACTTCAACGCCAAAGACACTAGTTGGTACCTGCACAACCAAAACAACACCAGAGGCGCCAACATAGCCACACAACTAAACAGCCTCTTCATTCTTAACAATACAGAAGAACATACACACATACCACATCAAGCAGGATACTCAAACTCCTCCCCAGACATAACGTTCTGTTCCCCCTCACTAGCAACACATACACAATGGAGAACAGAAAAACAACTGTCATCAGACCACCTGCCCATCATCATTACAACACATTCTACACTCTGCCCCAACAGCCTTAGGCACACTTACAGAAATTACAAGAAAGCTGATTGGGAACAGTTCAAAATACAGACTGAGGACCAATTCACCACATTAAACAGCACACCCATCATAAACATCGATACAACACTCAAGACATTTAATCAGATTATCAATAATGCAAACAAATACATACCCAAGGGCAACATTAGGAAATACAACCCAAATTACACTAGAGAAATAGCCCACCTCATAAGGCAACGTAACAACCTCAAACATAACACACAAACACCACACACAGAAGCCATAAAGCAGCAGATACAACAGCTCAACACAGAAATAAACAACAAACTCAAAGAAAAACAAACAGAAACATTCAGGGAATTCATAACAACACTAAACCACTCCACAGATACATACAGGCTATACAAGACTATAAACAGCATTACCCACTCTAACAGCGGCATTCACACCTCACACGCGGCTATCTGTCGCAGCCAAAATAATATCCCAACATACACACAACAAGCTAACATTCTAGTTAATCACTACGCAAAGATAAGTCACTTAAACAGAGACAACAACCAGAAACACGCAGACAGACAAACAGCCAGACACAAGAAAACCTACAGACTCGACACGACCATTACACCCTTCAATACAGACCAGACCACCAAGATCATCAAAAACATTAAAATTCGAAGGCTACTGGACCAGACAACATATCTAACATACACCTTAAACACTTGGGCCCACAAGGAATACTAGCTCTCACAAATATCAGCACATATTCATACCAACACTGTATTATTCCTGACATATGGAAACAAGGTAAAATTATTACACTACTCAAACCAAACAAAAATCCAACAGAACCAGCTTCCTATAGACCCATTACTTTACTATGCACACCTTCCAAAGTAACAGAAAGACTAATCTTACAAATCACCAACCCACACATACCACTATCGCCTACTCAACATGGATTCAGACCTCACCACTCAACCACGACATTACTCACTAACCTCACGCAGCACATCATGGATGGCATCAACTCAGAAGACCAGCTCAACGTACACTATTAGCAACAATAGACATTAGTAAAGCATTTGATGCTATCCCACGCTTCCCTCTCATAAACAAAATACTCAACACAAACATGCACAATAACACCAAAAGGTGGCTGAGCAACTATCTCTCAGGAAGATACTCACATGTCACATTTAATGGCAAGTCATCCAAAAACAAGCTTTTTCCGAACGGGGTCCCTCAAGGCTCTGTTCTCTCACCAACACTCTTCAACTTATACATGCATGACATTCCAACACCCATAGATAACAAGCTTACCTTATCATCATATGCAGATGATATCACTCTAACATCCACCCACAACAACATCGACACCGCTACAAATAACCTACAAACATACATAAACAGTATACAAGACTGGCTCACACACAATAGACTCAAAGTAGCGCCCACAAAATCAACCATCACCTTGCTTACAAGCAACACAAAAGAACACCAGGTAATTCCACACTTACACTAAACAACATCAACATTCCACACACTCACAGAACCAAAATACTAGGTGTCACATACAACACATCATTATCTTTTGCAAACCACATTCAGGACATTAAAAACAAATGTACGTCAAGACTTAACACGCTTAGGGTACTAACAGGCACAAACTTTGGACACCAGCAGGAAACAACATCACTCATATACAAACAATATATTCGCTCAGTTATGGACTATGCTAGCCCATGCTGGGCACCCATTATCTCAAACACACACATAAACACCTTACAAACAATACAAAACAACGCACTTCGTATCATTACAGGATGCACTCAAACAACACCAATAGAACACCTGCACACAGAAACAAAAATACTAAAAGTTAGGGAACATTTAGACATGAGGGGAACACAATTCATGGCAGCAGCGACAACTAACCCACAACACCCTTGCCACTACATGTACAATCATGCACCAACACCTCGCACCATTAAGGTAACACCAGAGAGACATTATAACCAAATACTCCATTCCATACCACGCCCCACAGACATCACACAGTACAGAAAACACATACACACACACCTAACCCACAAAGCACTGACACGACTCGGTCCGAATGCGGTCCTAGGTGCGAAGCCGCCCCATTAACAGGTCAGAGATCAGCCTGAGCAGATCGGATCGAGTTAACTTAGCACGATTCCGATGTGGACATCACCCCAACTTACGGACATATAAACACAGACTAGACAACTCCATAGACGACACCTGCCACCTGTGCCAAGACACACCACAAACAATTGAACACATTATGACGGACTGTACCGCTCTAGCACAACAACGAACACAACACAACATCACTAGTGCGCTGAACCTCTGGTCCACTCCGGAGAGGGCGATCGGTTACCTACGTGCCGCCGGCTTGCTCGATCAGGGTGGGCTGATCGGCTAAACAACAACAATAACAACAACTTCTATTTTACCACCTTCTTTTCCACCACTTCCACTTTCAACCATGTTACAAATGTTGTCTTCGTCTACTATGATCAATAGGCTAAGGCCAATTGCACAGTTAGCGCTGAACTTTATACAACCGCATATGACGATGCCTCAGGATAGATTGCCGGCTGCCACACTGCAGATGTGAGTCTGTGACAATCGCCACTAGAGCAGACTGGAAGTTCCATTTTTCAAGGTGCTTCCAGAAAGTTCAGCCTGCTGAGCCTGGAACTTTCTGGAAGCACAAGCACCTTGAAAAATGTTTTACTGTGTTCTGTGGTACCACTTAAATACTGGGTGGTTAGTACTGTACATCCTCGCAAAATTGAACAGTTCACAAAAAGTATTTTAAAAATGTTTAAAAACAGGTATTTACAAATACAATACTTTTCGAAAGTATTTAAATAGGTAATTAAATATACTCTCCAAAAAAGTATTTATAAATACATGTAGTTAAATATGTATTTAAGTATTTTCAAATACATTACCGCCCATGTCTGCATTCATATCACTAACGTATGTAAAATTACCACTGGTTACCCCTAATGCATCTACATCACTTATACTTAATTTGGCCGACTCGCACATGTTACCCAATTCTACAAAGAATTCCGAGTTCACATGCGCGTTGAAGTCCCCCATTATTATACAGTGAGAATATTTGGGATTATCTGATGACTTAATTTTATACAGCAAATCAATGTATTCATCTAGATTACTGCCGTTGTTGTATGGTAAATAGCAGGTTACAATTAATATGCAATCATTGTTCACGTGTAATTCAATGCCCAACCACCTTACATTATCGCTTGTTAAAAATTTCATATGTTTTGATAAATGTTTCCTTATTAAGAAAGCAACACCACCAAAGGCCTACCGTACATTAATTCATCTGACAAGTCTACTACTGCTGATGACGCATGGTACATAAAGTCATCATGGATGGTAGAGAGGAATTTTAGCTCTTGCTTTGGTAGCCAGTGCTCTTGCAGGAGTATCAAATCTGCACTGTCACAGATTTTATGAACATCTACATTGAATTCCTCACTGACCTTACGTTATATGAGACTATTTTCAACAAGTTATCCGCCATGACTGATAGAAAATTTATTAATCTGATTATTATTATACACAGTACAAATTTCAGGCATTATCGTTAGAGTGCCTATTATTATTATTTTTATTATTTTGCCTGTTATCAAATCTCCTGGAAAAGTGAATAAACTCCTTAACAACAATACCTTCTGCCCACTGACTCATATTGTACGGGTTGAAATCGAATTTACACCTTTAATTATTACTTTAAATGAGTTATAATACGGAGATTTTGTGCTTAGTTTATTAACTAACAATATACTGTGTTCACCACAGACCTCTTCCATCATGTGTCGAATATCGATTCCCAAGTTCGAGAGCTGAATTCGCGACACAAAGAGGGTGAGATTCCTCACGACTTAACCCAACTAACGGAAATATCACGACAACCTTACCACTCATCAAGGGAGTACATTTGATCTAATCGGGCATTCAATAATTCATTTGCCTAAGAAATTAAGGTCAGATTTGAATAAAACACACCAAAATACACCAGAAAAACCTATTATCATATCAAAATCGACCCGCAGGGATAAAACGAATAATTACCACCATACGATTTCAGTAGATTTTAATCGATCCAAAAATTGTTTATATTTCCTTTAATATGAATTTGCACAAGAAATACCACAGAAGAAAATAGATTCAGATTTAAATTCTACATAAGAAAAACCGGATCTTGTGGGTTGTTGTATTATATGAAAAAATGAAGTAAATGATGGGTTATAACTAGGGCGGTCAAAAGTCAATAAAGTCAAATTGTTTCCTATGGGGCACTTTTCGCTGAAACGACTGAAAATGCAATAAAAACACCTGTAGGGGGTATATTACCAAAGTTAATAGGTCAACCAAAAGTCAACTTTTACCTGTTAAGTCAAAAAATAGCAATGAGGTAAATAAAGTCAATTTTTTGGAATAAATAATTAAAATAACTAAAAATTGGCATCTTTTTGGTTAACTGGCAACTTCGCTGCTCGTATTTGTCTTATTCAGTTATGTCCGTTCTGGTTTTGGATGTGGTTGTGTTGTATGTATTGTGGTTACTGGTTACCATTTCTGATTTGTGATTTTTTCTGATTTGTGATTTCCCTGATTTCGATTTCTTTTGATTTCAGATATTTAAAATGCCAAAAGTTGCAGTTAGTTCTATTGCTAAAGTGCGCGCTATAATTGCAAAATATCCTAATGAATTCCTTTGTTCAGGAAAAAATGAGCTATACTGTCAGATTTGTTGTGTTGTGATCAAGCATGACAAATCCTTTTTTGTGGATAAACATCGCTCTACCCAAAAGCACCAGCGTGGTATAGACCAAAATGTGGGAAATGAAAAGACGCAAACCCTTTTAAAGTACGAGTCTTCAGATTTTTCGGAAAAACTTGTGACTACATTTCTGTCAGCCAACATACCTCTTCATAAGTTGAGCAACCCTCATGTGAAACAATTGTTCTCTGAATTAGGTATAGCAGGGGTGCTTAATAAATTGCGATCCTTACTTAATAATTTATTAAGTAAGGATCGCAATTTTTTGCT